>BQNB010109950.1:0-22650 GCA_026074375.1 Tanacetum coccineum
AACAACACTTGATAACATATTACTTGCATACGAATATTATACAATTATATATGCATGATCCAGTTTGACTCACATGCAATATATAATTGGATCGAGTGTTCTTTTCCCTTCTCTTTATTTTTATACCGAATCCAAACGCATTCTTTTGGGATTTAGATCGGTTGTGGTATTAAACAAGAACACATGATGTTCGGGTTTTTAGTTCAAGTAATTTAGCTTACACCATTGGTGCATGGAGCTCGTGAAGTTACGACTAGCATTGTTGCGTACTTGTTCGACGTGTTGTGTGAGCAACCGTAGAGGCGATTGTTTTAGTCGCTTTATTTGTTTTCTTGATCAATTGCTGAGAGGTACGCTTTCTATTTACTTTTCATGTACGTGTTAACCATATGCTATTACTAGATCCAATCCGCTGCGTACTCGTAAGCTAATGGTTACCTAGATTATTAAATCCTAACAGAATTTCCCATCATGCGATAGTGAAGACTGTAGGAAGAGTGTCACGCGACAAAAAGGTTATTTCTACTGTGAGTCTTGCAACAAGAGGGTCGATATCCCCATGTTAACGTGATGTCGTTAGATTAACCAACGCTTGGTGAATTATAATGCATTGCAACCCAGCATTGACCTTCTGTTTGCTATACTCCTTTACAGATACAGGTTGGAACTAGACGTGTCTGACGACACATCGCAAACTGTGGTAGTCATGTTTGACGAGACAACTACCGCTTTGGTTGGATGCTTAGCAGGGTCACTCATGGATATAGAGGATAAGGTATTTGTGTGGGACGTTATTTGTAATTTGGAAAACACATTTGCACTTATCTTTGTGTACAATCTGCAGATGATCATGTGAGCTTACCACCCGCTATTTCAAACGTCATTGGCACCACCCAAGTTATGGAAATCAAATCCCACAGCTACTATGAGTATGGGACGTTTGAAAGTTTCACCTGTTGGCAACTTAATCCGGAAGAGGGAGGTGATGACAGTGTTGGGTCTAGCACGCTAGATGCGTTAGCTGATGTTCAACCCCTAGGTTGAACAGGCTGGTGCGTGCCCCATCCGTTGCTACTCCCTCTAAACCTTCAGAACCCAAAAGAACAAAAAGGTTAGCAATCATGATTCTCGCCCATACCATTCAATAATAAAAAACATGCGCACATCCCAATAAATTACCTCATTCTGACGTACCATGCCATATTATGCTGCCATCATTTTAGCTTGGTCATTGAGGACTCTGATGCTGAAGCAATTGGTGACTCGTCTAGGTATGCCGGGAAGAACAATGTTGACCCGCTCTCTGATAACAACAAAAGGAAACGGTATAATTACACACCTATGTTGCTCATCTACATATATTCATCTAAATCTAACCATTTTTCTATCCGCACATCTTGGTTCCGATATACAAGCATGTCCTAATATGATTGTATCCCTGTAGAAAGTTGATTGAGGATTCAACTGGAGATGTGAGTGGTGGTACCCCTAAAGGTGGCAACACGGACCGACGTGGCAGTCAATCTGATAAGAAAAAAGGGTAACAGTTCGCTTACAGACATTTGTACCGTTCCTTCTTATGCTTAATCGTATACTAACATGTTTTCGGTTTCTACCATGCATTTAGTCTTGAATACGTGGATGCATCATCAGAGTAGTCTGCCGTATGTTAGGACGCAGGCCGAGGCATCCGTATCGCAATGCGTTAGCTGGGGGAAGGGCCAGGCTTGCTGATTTAGGAAAAAAATGTTTTGCACAATGCAAACTATGTGTTTTGCTTTGTTTCAATAATACAAATCCGGTTATGTTTAGCGGATGGTGAACCATCCATCATTAATTAAACTCTAATCTGTCACTCCTCTGTTCAGTCTATCATGAAACGTGATCATACATTTGTGCCGTTCCTTCTTATGCTTAATCGTATACTAACAGGTTTTCGGTTTCTATCATGCATTTAGTCTTGAATACGTGGATGCATCATCAGAGTAGTCTGCCGTATGTTAGGACGCAGGCCGAGGCATCCGTATCGCAATGCGTTAGCTGGGGGAAGGGCCAGGCTTGCTGATTTAGGAAAAAAATGTTTTGCACAATGCAAACTATGTGTTTTGCTTTGTTTCAATAATACAAATCCGGTTATGTTTAGCGGATGGTGAACTATCCATCATTAATTGAACTCTAATCTGTCACTCCTCTGTTCAGTCTATCATGAAACGTGATCATACATGTTTGGGGCTTCTTTAATTTACCCCGTTATATTCGCCGAATCTTGCAATTACCATCCATGAAACATTCAGGAAATAAAATTGTAAAACAAGCAAGGCAAAAAAAAAACTCATATGCTTAATGTAAGCGGAACCCATTCAGCGAATGCAAAATAACAAGGACGACCTAACCAACCTAAAACATTAGACCAAATTGCATATGAAATCGTGCAGCCTACATCAATACATGAACTAATTATATCTAAAACATTATAAAATTCAACTGCAAAAATAGGGAGATAAGTAGCCGCCTATGCACATTGTAAAAAAAGACACAACCAGCTAATGATCCTGCCAAAAAGCTAAAACCTTAGTATGCGCGAGCAGAAAAAAACCCCCTCATAAAGTGTCCAGCCTCTTTTTTTTGTTTATGTTCTTTGACTATCGGTAAAGATCATGGGTCCTCGAGCATACTATAGCGCAAAATAAAAGGATAGAGGTGGTCACTCTAAAACAAAAATCAACCCCACTGTTCTTTTGTCACCTTTGGGCTTAACATCATGTTACTTGGCTGGGACTTCACAACAAGATTGTAGGGTTGCCAGAGCCAGACGTCGAGACATACCCATGCACCATATCCTATCTGGTGGGTTCCAACGCTTGCACCTACAGAATACGGTACAGTGAAACAAGTATACCTCTAAAAACCCTGGGCCATGTTGGGTCAAATGCTTAATGTATGAAACCTCCAACTATGTTTGCCTCATTGTGTGCACAAGCCACCCTCACCCGATGTAGGAAACCGGTAAGTTATTCGTTTAATATAGTCATCATTCCCTTCTTTGCTTCAATGTTGTTTCCCAAATGTCTAACATTCAAATCCAATGATGGGGGTTTATACGTATGTGTTGTTGTGAGAGAAGCGCCACTCATGTGTGTCATATAATTTACCCCCACCATAAATGCAAGGCTGGATCAAACAGCCAGATGCACCTCCTAAACTAACCATCATTAATTATCATTTTGGCATTAACATTTACTCCAGGGAAATCCAAGAGGTTGTATGTTAAATGGCTACATCCTATATCTTCTCAGATTCTGATATAAGTCCCCCATCCTCATGTGCGGTGAAGTTTAGACACAAGCTATACTCAGGAATGAATGCATGTATGGTCGTATTACTTTTGATACCTTTACATCGTACACGTCATTACAAGTATCTATTACTTTGTTTACAGGCTCCTCAAATGACCCTATGGTAATACCATCCTTGTCAACGATGCTCCACAAGTCTGTGTTAATCGCCTCCAAAACAATTGTTGGTCAGGATGGAAGAGTCCACAGTTACTGTGGTCTAAAACTATCAAATATACTTACAACCAGCCCAGATAATGATGCACATCTAAAATACTTTCATTCGGAAAATTACTGCAAATGTATTGCAAATGTAAAACCTATTGAGTTATGCTAAGAATACTATGCACAAGTATAAAAGAGAAGGGGTCGGCTTCGACTGCACGATACGCACACACCCGTGCCAATAGAAGACCCCGAGGTATTTGCTTTGCCAGTTGATATTCAAATAATTGTTTTTAGAGAAATAGTATTCCTTGAGTTTTGTGAATTGTGCATTTGTAAAACATGCACAAACACGCTAACTATGTCTCATGCCCAATCCATATTCGTGCAGCTATAAAACCCCCCAAGCGTGCAGCCTTAACCTCGGCAGGTAATTTTCCATGACAGTGTCCTAAACATGTCTGCCTAATTTAAATTATGCTATCTTTATATGTCACCTAATGATCATGGTCTTCACACCAACAACTCCTTTCCATGAAGATGTTCCTTCTGCTTACCATAAACTAGGTCCTCTATCCTACCAGGGCGCTAGGTGTGATGCCACCATGTGGTATGCCGAAAGAACTAACAAGGCAAAACGGGTTGCGCATCCAACATTCTCCCTTTGTTGTCAAGAAGGTAAGCTACACCTCCTCTGATTCAATAACACACCTCCTCTATTAAAGAAACTACTCGACTATAACAACCCTACAACATCGAAGTTCAAAGAACAGATCAGGGTATACAACAGCATGTTTTGTTTCACATCGTTTGGCGCCAAAATAGACCATTTGATTAATATAGGGAGAGCGTTATATACATTTAGAATAAACGGCCAGAACTATCATCAGATGGGATCTCTTTTACCTACAGAAGGAGTTCCCCCGAGGTATGCACAGCTCTACTTCTTCGACATGCATAATGAAATCAAGAATAGGATGTCTGCTTTTGTGGATAAAGAAACATCAGAAAAAGTCGATGAAAACATAGTCGCATGGCTGATCCAGATGCTGGATCGATCAAGCGCACTTGCCTAGTCCTTTCGAATGGCAAGAGAATGGTGTCATTTGCATTGCTCCCAAGACTTTAGCCTTAGACTACTAAGTAAGAGAACATCATCTAGACAGTACAACGTACCTACTGTGTCCGAAGTCACAGCTCTAATTGTAAATGATTTTGGTGACGGTTTTCCTTCAACGGACATAATTATGAACAAAAACAATGTTGGTCTGCAACACATTTTAGAGTTGCACCCAAGCTACATGGCGCTGCAGTACCCTTTATTGTTTTCGTACAGAGAAGACGGGTTCCATGAAAAAATAGACTACTACGTAAACGCAGGTAGGCAGAAAACAAAACGTGGATATGTAACAATGAAAGAATATTATGCTTACATAATTCAATATCAGCCTAACCAAGGTACCATGTTGGTACGAGGAGGGCGGCTCTTTCAACAATATTTGGCTAACGCCTTCACGGCCGTTGAGGAGCAAGGCTAAATGGACGCGAAATAATCAGGACACATTACGCGTAGATTTGTATCACAATCTGTGTGATGCTATTACATGAGGCGATACGAGTGCAACAGGCCTCAGAAAAAGAATAGTTTTGCCCAGAAGTTTTATAGGCAGCCCACGATACATGATGCAGAACTACCAGGATGCAATGGCTCCATGTCGAGTATATGGCAACCCGGACCTATTCATCACGTTCACATCTAACCCGAAATAGGCTAAAATCTCTGATATGCTGGCTCATATACCTGGACAGAAATCGCATTATCGGCCTAAAATACGCACTCGGGTCTTTAAAATGAAACTGACAGAGGTTTTAGATGATCTCACTAAAAACCAGATATTTGGAGACTGTTGCGCAGGTAATACGTTTCCCATAATAGACTTTCATTATCGCTCATTCTAAATTGTCTTGAATGCTATGAAATAACCTTTGTCTATTCTCTCTTAGTTGTGTATGTAATAGAGTTCTAAAAACGAGGACTCCCCCATGCACATATCCTCTTATGGTTGGAGGAATGCTACAAATGCATGACGCTTGACGAAATAAACGATATAATCTCATCCGAACTCCCTTCTCCAGCTGAATATCCAGACGGGTATAAATTAGTATCCAAATATATGTTGCACGGACCTTGCAGCAAAGATGCGAAGTACGCCTTGTGTACTACTGAGGGAAAATGCTCAAAACATTACCCGAAGTTGTTTTTGGAAAAAAACAGTAATTAATGAAGATGGGTATCCTATTTATTGTCGCAAGGATAATAAAGTGACTGCCAAAAAAGGAAAATTCACTTACGACAACCAGCACATGGTCCCTTACAATCGGTATTTGTTGCTTAAATACCATGCACACATTAATGTTAAATGGTGCAATCGATCTAAAGCAATTAAGTACTTATTCAAGTACTTAAACAAGGGGCCAGATAGAGCTACTATTGTTATACAGGAGAACATCACGGCCGTGCCCGATAGGGCATCAGTATAGATTTCCCAGGTGGACGAAATTAAAAACTACCTAAATTGTCGGTTTATAGCTCCATGTGAGGAGGTACGACGACTCTTTTCATTTGATATCCATTACTCATATCCATCAGTCATGCAGTTGAATTACCACTTGCCGGATCAAAATGCAGTGACATTACGTAATTCCAAAGATCTATTGGCTCTTCTCGAAAGGGAAGGTATCAACATTAAAATGTCCACCGATTGGTTTGAATTGAATAAGAGGGATACAGCTGCCAGAGCATTTACATACGCTGAAATACCACAACAGTATGTGTGGCACGCACGGCAAAAACTTTGGAAGCTAAGGACGAAGAAAAAAAATGCATAGACAGGACTGTGTATTCGTCTCCCGCCTTCGGGGAATGATATTATCTCGGAATGTTGTTGAACGTTGTCAGCAGAGCTCAGTCTTTCGAAAAACTAATGAAGGTTAACAAACAAATCTATGCAACATTTAAAGCGGCATGTTTTGCATATGGGCTACTCAGTGATGACAAGGAATGGACACACGTAATAGCGGAAGCACGTTTGTGGGAAATGGGGCCACAACTACATGACCTATTTGTAACAATTTTACTGTTCTGTGATGTGAGCCGACTACTGCAACTGTGGGAAGAAAACTGGGCTGCTTTATCAGAAGATATATTGCATAAAAAAAGGATACTTTACATATCCAGCTTTGCAATTGTCAGACGAACAGATTAGGAATTATTGTCTATTGGAAATCCAAAAGCTGTTAAATAGGCATGGAAGATCTTTGGCAGAATTCCAAGACCTGCCGCACCCTAATCCAAGTTTACTAACAAACCTAGACAACCGTTTGATCAGGGAAGCGCTCAACTTTGATGTGAATAAGAGTAGGGCTGAACATGAAAAACTTCATTCGTTGTTAAACCCCGAGCAACATTTGGTGTATGACAAGGTGATCAAATATGTGCATAGTAAGAGCGGTCAATTTTACTTCATCCATGGACCCGGGGGGACCGGGAAAACATTCATATACAGGACTATAATCGCAAGACTGTGATCAGCCCAAAAGATTGTGCTTGTCGTGGCATCCTCAGGCATGTCCTTTTATATGTGACTATTGTTCAATTTTGTCATACGTTATTATTATCTAACTCAATATCTTTGAATGAATTAGGGATTGCATCGTTGCTCCTGCCTGGCGGCCGGACAACCCACAGCAGGTTTGTAATCCCATTAGAGTTGGTGGAGAACAACACGTGCGACATTAAACAGAACACCTATTTGGCAAAACTAATGCAGCAAGTTAAACTGATCATTTAGGATGAGGCGCCAATGTCTCAACGATACGCTTTTGAGGAACTGGACAAGACACTGAGAGATAGATTAGGATACAAAAATCGGGATAAAAGAAACTGTATATTTGGCGGGATGACGGTATTGCTAGGAGGTGACTTTCGACAGATACTGCCGGTTATCCCAAAGGCTAAAAGACCAGAGGTGGTGCAGTCTTGCATTAACCGATCAGAGTTGTGGAAGTGTTGCAATGTTTTCACACTTACACGCAGTATGCGAGTCAATGAGTATACTGGAAACGGAGAAATTGATACTCGAAAACAAAATTTCAATAGATAGGTGTTAGCTATTGGTGACGGCAAATTACTAGCCAAGAAAAAGGAAACAGAAGATGAGCCAACCTGGATTGAGATTCCAGAAGAATTTCTCATTAAATCATAGAGTACTCCTATTGAGCAGATTGTCCTTGAGACATACCTCGACTTTACGACAAGGCAAACTGACGAATCATATCTTAAAGAAAGAGCGATACTAACACCCAGGAATGACGATGCAGATGCAATTAATGAGTTCATATTCAAGAAACTGGCAGGTGTGTCGATGACTTACAACAGTGCAGACGAAATTTACAAGGCATCAATAGACACTGCAGATCAACATCACCTGTACCAGTTGAGTTCTTAAACACCTTAAATTTCCCAGGAATGACCCCACATGCCCTTTGCTTGAAAAGGGAACTCCCCGTAATGCTTATACGAAATGTGAATCCAACCATATGCCTATGCAACAACACCATACTCATCATCACCGATCTAGGCCAATTTGTTGTTTGAGCCAAGATCTTTACTGGCTCGCATATAGGGGACAACGTCCTTATACATAGAATCGTGCTGTCATCGATGCAAACAAAATGGCCATTTGTATTGAAACGCAGACAGTTCCCACTGAAACCATGCTACACAATAACCATTAACAAAAGCCAAGGCCAATCTCTTAATTATGTCGAACTCTATTTACCAACTCCCGTGTTCAGTCATGGTCAGCTTTACGTGGCACTATCTAGAGTTACAAGCCTTGAGGG
Organism: Tanacetum coccineum; assembly: GCA_026074375.1. Taxonomy (NCBI): domain Eukaryota; kingdom Viridiplantae; phylum Streptophyta; class Magnoliopsida; order Asterales; family Asteraceae; genus Tanacetum; species Tanacetum coccineum. Next base: position 8,406 of record BQNB010109950.1, read on the forward strand.
GCTAAAGATCTTAATGGTCGAAGACAAAGACAGTCGACTAAAGCATCACACACATAACATTGTCTTTAAGGAGACATTCAACAACTTATCTTAAACTACAGAGGATCCTTTTGGATAGCGGATTAGATGTTTGCAACAACCATTTTGGCCACAATGTTCAGTTATCCTCCTAGAATATGTGTACCATACTGGCACAACCTTATGTTGTTAGTTTTTTTATATCAACCAGGAATGGAACTGATATTTAGCTAATTGCAATTATCGTTTTATTATTATGAACACTTTATAACCTCAGATGCAATATGCCGTGCTCAGGCACGATCAACTTTATGTCGGTGCAAGATGCCATGTTCAGTCACGGTCGGCTTTATGGCGCATCATGTCGAGTTACAAGCACCAATAGACTTACCTTTACACTAATTGGACATTACATTTGTGCAACTATTGTTTGGTTTACAATTAATCACAACCCACATACGAATAAGGCGTCCCCGTTTGTGCTTTGTAATTATTCCCCTTTATTATATGGTTTGGTATAAGTGAAATGGAATATACATTCAGATTTATTATAAATACAAACCATACCCTACAAGTTTGACAACAAAACATACCTCCTGGATTCTCCGCCCCTTTCCACCAAACGTGCACACCAGCAAATGGTATAGCTTTGTTACTCATTCCCATGCATCCATAACTATGCAGGATAAAAAGACAACAACAATTATCCAACAAACATGGGAACCTTCTATTTAGGAATATCGCGCCGATCTCAGCATAGTACGCAAAAGAGTTACTCATACTCGGCTGCATTACTTCTTGGTCACCCTGTACATATAAAAACATATTCCAAATATGATTAACAAGCTTTCCAAAGACCCTCAGCAAATCACTAATCATATTGAGACACACCTTACCACCATATCGCCTAACACAATTAGTCAATCGGCCAATTCAGGCTCTGTGAATGACATCTAACTTTTACGCAGACGAACCCGCTTGAAATGTAAATAAATGACCACCTAATGTAGTGAGCAAGCTAACAACAAAACAACCCCCCCTAAAGGGTGGGAAACATTTGTCACAAAATCTAAATACAACTTAAACTTCACACATCAGAGAACAATAAACGTTCCAAACACAACCTTAAATATCAAAAAACGAAAACTAATGCAGAGTCACCAAAAATTCAAACATCATTCACTATTATGTTACAGTTTGCAGACACGTAACTGTAACCTTTGCCCTTTTTGTGTTCTAAATATTTCATTTATAGTCCTTTGACTATTTGACTTTTGTTAGTTTTATTTAGATTTATGTACCGTGTGACAGGTGTGATTGTTATCAGATAATGATGAATTGTGGTTTATTGTGATTAATAATCCCTTTTGGAAGGTATTATTGTGTTATGAGTATTCCGGGTGGTTTGACCTGTGAATTTTGAGAAATGCCGAAAATCGAGTCCGACACGTCCGCTAATGTACCAGAAGGATTTTTGAAGGGTGTAAAGTGAAAATATGTCGTGTAAATACTCTAGGTTAATGGAAAAATATTTTTAAATTTAAAGTGATAAAAATGCTAAATAACTTTGAGTAAATTTTACGGTTGAGTTTTTTTTTATTTTTATGATTATTAAGTGATCCCCGACACGAAAAGAAAGGCCCGAGACCCCATGGGATACCATGGTCCGTCAAAAGAAGACAGGGAGACGATGGTGACTTAATTTTAGCAAACATTTTCCAAATTGTACATAAGATGCTTTCTTTCTCCTCATTTTTACACATAGTTCATTTTCAAAATCAAAAAAATATCCTCTCCCTTCTCTCTTGTGTTCGTCCGCACCTACAACACACACACTCTTATAATTTTTGAAGTTTGATCAAAAAAACATGAAGACATAAATATTTGGGGTTGATTCTAGTTTTTTGGTTATGTCATTTTTAAAAACACCGTTTGTTGTCAGTTCGTGTCAAAATCTACAAATTTAAAGATTTTCTTGTAAGTTTTTAAATTTTAATTTTGTTTGTCCTTTTGGGTTTATTTTGATCCATAGATGTTAGTTGTACAAGTTGATCGTTGTGAAAATTGATTTTTGGAAGCGAAACGAAAGAAAAAGGGGGTGTTTGGTTCGAGTAAAAAGAAAAGGAAAAAGAGGGTTTTTGTAGTTTTTGGATGTCTGAGCGTAGATATTTAGAAAATATATGATGCTAGAATGTTATTTTTATAGTACTTGTATGGCTTGTTCGTGGGCTTATTTTAAAGCTATGTTCTTGGCCGTATTTGGGCTTATAGGCCACGAATGGATTCCCAAAATCACTAGAAAAGTGATTTTGATTATTTTTGTGTTATGACGTATGTTGTGGACTATTTTTGAGGCTTATGGTAGTAACCAAAAGCGATACGTAGCTTAATAGCTTATTTTAAAGCTTAATATACGTATTTTGGAGTTTATGGACTCACGACCCAATAAGTCTATTTGAGCCGCGAATTAATAGGAGGACTTATTGTGGTCCAGATTATTTCTACATATAAGTATATACTTATATATGTAAATGGATCTTGGTTTTGGATTTAAATAGTATTTTGGACTTATATATGTCCTAATGGACCCTTGTTGGTAGTATTTATGAGAATTTTGATAAACTTTTGAAAGTGGAAATGTATTTACGAAGTGATATTGAACGATATTTTGGGAAAAACGTTTTGGTAAGCGTTAACGATTGAGATTTTGGAATTTTGTCAAAAAGTGTCGAATTTGTGAAAAATGTTGAAAATAAGGTTTGAAACCTTGGAAAACGTTGTATAAACGTACGAGTCATGTCGAAATTTCGTAAAAAGTTTATACTTTGAAATTTTCTTAAAAACTTGATCTTTGATTTTAAATAATAAGATAATATTTAATTATTCTATTTTATTTATTTAATAAATTCACTAAAAGACGAAAAATATAAATTTTCTCGAAACTTCTCTAAAGTGTTTATTATGAGTAAACGTTTCATTTTCAACCGTATAATGATTATTTTGAAGTGACTAAGATGTACCGAATGGACTTGTCGAGATATATTTATAATTAATAATTATAAATATTTATTATATTACTTATCTATTTACGCTAAATAGTATAAATATGTATTATCGAGGAATGAGATTGATATGATTGTGGAGTTAAGTCATCAACCATCACACCACTAAATTGTTTTGGGTAATTGTACAACACGTCTAAACTCCATGCATCAAAGGTGAAGACTGTTTTAAAATTAGAGTGTGAAAAACTAGAAGGGGGTTGAATAGTTTACCGCTTTTTAAATTTAAGGTGTTAAAGTGTTTGTAAACTTTTAGATTCGATTTTATGTGATTTCAACACTTGCACAATATGATCAATATACTTATCTAAACAATCAATAGAATGAAGTGATAAAGTAAGACAAGAGATAAGAGTAAGAACAATCAAACGACAACGCGAGGATTTATAGTGGTTCGGTAACGAAGCACCTCTTCGCCCTACTCTACTCCCCGAGCACCTAACTCGAGAGTTTTCTTCACTATGTCAACAAACTCCTTTATGGTGGAGAAAACCGTACACAATGTTGCTTACACCGATTTATGACACAAAGCTAAATGTCGAGTTCTAATCTTAGCTAGAACCAATCTATCACAACACAACTTTACGACTTGTTCACGACTTCACAACTTCACAACTTCACGACTTCTTCACAACTTTAAGGCTTCTTCACAAATTCAAGACTTCACTTCACCACACTACTTATATCACAACTATCTAACACTACTTGGTAAGATCACCACTTATAAAGATCGCCAAGATCTAGCTACTACACACAAATACAAGATATACAATTGATTTACAAATATGTGATATGAAAGCAACAAGGTTTCAATATACACTTGAGGTGTAATACTTCTTCACTTGATGATGGAAGTATTCTTCTCTTGCACTTGAGGAATTGAGCTTGGATCACTTGGAAACAAAGCTTTATGATTAAATGATTAAAGGATTTAAGTGAGATGTGTGGGCTGTTTTAGAACAGAAAGAAGGAGTGCAAAAGGTAAGAAAATAGTGCGGAATAGTCCAGTATTTATAAGAAAAACTGGAGGAGCGTCAGTCTATGGGCGGTCCCCTTAAATAGGTGGGCGGTCCCCTTAAAATTAAGGGGGCCGCCCTAGACTAGGCGTTCCCTATTTTATTTTTTTGTGTAGGGAGAATTTTCTGGAACTTTCTAGCCGTTTTAGGTCTAAAAATTTGATTTTTAAAATGTTTATTTTGAATAAAACATTTCTTTTAATTATAAAAAATGTTTTGTAATGATTATAAAAATGTTTACAACATTTCATAAAAGTGTGAGGATGAATAAAATTTTTCTTTGACCATAAAATGCATTAAACATTTATTTATTCATACCTTGAAGTAATATAAATTTCGAAATGAAAATTTACTACTAATTACTTGTTTACTTTTAATTTTACGTTTTAATATTTTGTGATTATCAAAACGTAAAGATGTGAAAAATATTTGTAATGTTTTTAGGCATTATATTTTATCAACATAACGATTTTTTAGGCATATATTTTATCACAAACAATCTCCCCATTTTTTATGATTACAAAATTTAAAACTCATTAATATGTAAAATTTTTTTAACAATATTTAGTGAGTTTAATGTCATTTTCTCCCCCTTTTTGTAAGAATCAAAAAAGAACATCGCGAGAATTGCTAGTTAGATCGACGGAATATGATCCCTTTGATGTGTGCTCGCCCCCTTCGTTCGAGGGCATCATGGAATCAAGCTAATGGTTTCTTGGTTACAAAACCAGTTAGAACAATACAAATATTCTAACATGTAGCAAGAAGGGAAAAATATGGCATACCTAGTAATACATACCAACAATAATTAATCCCATTAAAGAAAATAGTGTGTGAACCACCTCATGCATATCTAAGGAAAATAGATAACATGCTAACATACATGAACTTTTTAAACTACAAAGAGTCCTAAAACTAGTAAAGCTCTATAAGACTTGCTTGCAAAATGGTGGATGGACAATTATTTGAGAAGACAAACATAGAGTATGTTTAGTTTGGTGAAGATGGTGGAGGTGATGGAATGATGGTAGTTGGTGATGTGAGAGCATTGTTCAATAATGAAAACATATATTGAATTCATCGCTCAATCCAAATATGCGAGGTACGATTGTGAATGCAACACTACATGAACTCTATGTGCCTCAGGAAGGTTTCCAAGGAATGGGTGACCAACAATCAGCGGTGAAGGTGATATGTACAATGTGGACATCAAGTGGAGTAATTGGAAAGGGTGAAGTGATGGGCCATTGATTCATTTTCTTAGTTGGAGGTGGTGGAAAACTCTTGAGGTGGAATGTTGGTGGGTTAAAGTAACCCATTGGTGACAAGTGATGATGGATGAGGTTGGTGAATTTAGGTATGTAGTCAATTGATGGATGAGAAGTATCTATTGGTTGATGGTTAGTTTGGAGAAGCATAGACACTAGGTGATGATAGTTGAAGTGTAGGTGATGGAGTTTTTGTGTCATCATGGGTTAAATCCATAAACAATTATTTTGGTGGAATGATGTTGATTTTTGGTCTCTTGGAGGCTTTGGAAATGGAAGCTCTAGTGGATGTCATGGATATTGATAGTGGTTAGTGTATGATTTGGTGGATGATGTGTTGGTGATGATCATTTGGAAAGGATTTATGGGAAGAGAATAGATTGAAAAAGGAATGAATTTGAACTAGTTTAGGTTGTTCCAAATTGAGTTTTCGAGCATTCTTGGCAAAAGATAGCTAGAGACTAGGTAAAAGAGGTCAAAAAGGCAGGAAAAAAAACTTTTTACCCAATTGATTCACTAGGGCGATCCCCTTAAAGATAAGGGGGCCGCCCGTTATGAATTAAGGGGGTTGCCCTCTGTTGGCTTCCATTTTTCACAAAAAAACATTTTTTCTCAGAATTTTTATGAGAGTATTTCTGTTTTGGTGGTTATTTGTAGCAAGCCCTATTGAGTTGTATGAGCACATTTAATCATATAGCATGTAATAAACATATTAAGTCATGAAACCAAAGTAGTCAATAAAAAAAACAAACTAAAGGTTTAAAACGCAACATGGCAAACAAGACCAAAGATAACCAACAACATAAGTCTTTCGAATACATCGTATAATCACCACATAAGTTGTTAAGAACATCCCATAATCAAGTTAAAAGTTGTCTTTAAAACTACATCTTAGACATCGACTTACTTCACTCACATCGTCTTCACTTCTCTTTGATTGGTGGTCTTCTTCTTGCTAAACACTCCTTTTAGTGCCTTTCCAAATGACTTGAATCCTCCGCGCATTTCCTTATGCATTTGTTGCGTTTGGTTGAGCTAGGTAGTTTGTCGTTAAAAGAGAGTTTCATTGGTTTGTTCAGAAGCGGAAGGCATTTGGTAGTTTTGGTAAATTGAAGACCAAGAGAGTTAGGTAGGTGTAGGAGATGTTACTCTTGCACGAGAAAAGTTTCATCATTCACTTCAACATCATCATCGATCCATTGTGTTGATGAGATGACGTGCCTTGATGAAGAGAAGATGGAAGAAATACGGAATGACGTGCCTTCACGATCCACTTCGAGTTCCATCAGTTTGTTTTTAGGCAAAGAGGACGCTTTCTCGAGTTACCAAAATGTCATAAATGCCATTGTCAGATGAGGAACGATTTCCATGACGTGTCTATAAAGACGAGTAAGAAACAAGACCATATGGAAAGATTGCTGTTAGTAGTATCTAGCACATTGGATTCTTTGACTAAGAAAAAAGCAAGATTGTATTGTTCTTTTCGGCAACAACACAATACAACATGTGAGCAAGACAAGTGGGAAGATGGTCCCGATGTCCTCCTAGTCCGAACATATTCTCTCGAATGAGTTCTTCCCATTGCTTCATGTTGGGGCTTAATTCGTTGGTGAGGATTTAATTTGGATTGAGAGAGACCGTTTGACTCTAATGGTACGGTCTACCATGTAGAGGATTACCATGGAGAAGAGATGGGTGGGTTGTTGAAGTTGTTCAAAGAAGAAAGGAATGAGGGTTATATGATATACAGTTGGTGTAGAATAAGAGAGAAAGAAATGGTTTTTGATGTGAGGGTAGAGTGAGACACGTACCAATTCAAGAAGTCGAACGAATGTCAGTCGAGAGTCGGAAGATTGGGTGCATAATTGACCCTACGATTTCTCGAGAATACTCCACAAGAGTTGCAGGTCCTACTCGTTTGTAAGAAAAACGGTTTTGACCATTATATTGAATTAGAGGATTTGACTGGAATTGAGATAAGTCAAGATTATCGAATTCGTGTTGAATCATAAAAGAGATGACAAGATAGCCATATTCATCGGTTTGTACCGTGACTTGACTATAGAAGTCTAGAATGAATCTTGGAACAATCGGTTCATTGATTTGAAAGAGACAATTAAAGCGAATGTTAGTAAAGAGACGCTCGATGTTGTTGGATTTATAGTAGGCTTGATCAACAACATGACCTTCGTGAATGTTATGGTTTTCAAAGGTTTGTAGACTTAGGGCCATTGGTATTGTAGGAGATTGCAAAAATTTTGGATACTTTTGGTATGTAGGATTTGGTGAGAGATATATCGATTGTAGTAGCTTTTGGCATTTTGTCACCTAAACAAGTTAACCACAACATAAGATGTTAGAAAAAAAATATAATAAGTAAAATGAAATTTTGAAAAATGATAAATGTGAGACAAGGATTACTTCGACTCTAAAAATAAAAACCTAAGAAGTGATTCATATGTTCCATAAATTATATTTTGACATTAATCAAGGATGTCGAAATATAAATAATGACCCAACCTCCCTTAATAATATAAAATTTGTTAAGCTTGTCGAAAATAAACATTAAGTATTATTTTGTTACAACAAGTTAGTGTAATAATTATAGTTTTATTATTTTGTGACTTCGACTAAGGATAAATAGTGTTGTTTTGACTCAAAAACATGTTTTAAAATGTTAAACCAAACACCCCTTTATTTTATACCTTTCATAAAATTTACAATATAATTTATAATTATATAATTTTGATTGACTTATACAAGTTAGTTAAGTGTTTATACGAGTGACAAGACTATAGTGATGGTCATTTTGATTCTAAAAATTGATCATAAGAAACGAACCAAACACTCTTTTATTTTTATAAAATATTACTCATTGATTTGAAAAATATATACATATGTTTAGATAATCAATACTTGATTATTTTTAACATGTTTTGGCATTAATCGACAATGTGTAAGTTTAGAAATGCATATATGCAAAAGTTCGGTCGTATGTTCATAAGCATACCTGTTCTTTAAATCTTTTGACCAATAAGTTTTTTGATTGTAAACCTATCAAGGTTGTAATTGTTCCAATGACTACAGGTAGCGTTGTAGTTATGGAATTCCAAAGACCAAAAATAAAAAGTATGAAATAATGAATAAAAAAAAAAAAGAACACCCAAACTTGATTAGAGGCAAAATTGGGATAATTATCAAATGACAAAGGAATGATGAAAAACTTACAATAGATGTTGTTAATTATCTTGTTAGTGAAAGCCCTTTGCGAATTTTGGTTAATTAGGCAATTTGAAGATTGATTTTAGAAGGTTTTTGGCTATGGTGTTTGTTCACAGTGGGTAGGAGAAGAAGGAATGAAAAAAATGATGTATTTGGCATAAAGATTTATCTGTAAGGGGGTGTTTGTTTTTCCAGATAGGCGGTCCCCTTAATTAATTAAGGGGCCGCCCACTTTACACTGCCGGTCCCCTTAATTTTAAGGGGGATGCCCTCGAAAAAAAATTCTTTGAACTTTAGCCAGTTTTGTGAGAATGAGTATTGACATTTTTTAATTAACTCATTGTTTAATTAAAAGGTTTTTTTACTATTTCGGACGAGATAATCAAGATGTCAATACATGAGGTGATTTGAGGTGAGACGAGAATGAATAGCGAAGATAATGAAATAATAAGACGTAATTAAAGATTTCAACAAGTTGATTCCGATAGACGTAGATGATGGTTGACACGGATCCGAGGCGATCGTTGAGGTCGAATGGAGTTTGTTTCATCCATAGTGTCTATGATCTTCGCGCGACTAATCCTACTTCTATGTTAATTGTTAACCACTAGCTTGCTCTTCTTCATCTACGTGAGTTTGCTACGTGGTCCATCAGAGAGATTAAGCGCGATTATGTAGAACTGTATAACTATAATCTCACAAAAGAATATTCATAAGTGAACTAATCCGTCAAAGCTAGAGAACCCACAATGTATCTCTAGAGACTATACATTAATTTCTAAGAACTAATTATACTACAACATCATAGTAACACATAGACATTATATTCTACGATGATAAAAGTGAGACGTGCTTATCCGTTAGAATTATTCACATCATGTCTTCATAATGTAAATGATAAGAGGTTCATGGGAACCTAATTCATGAATTCCTTATCCGAAGACAAAGAAAGTTTGTAGGAACACACCACTTCAAGGTGTGATGGGCTTAGCCATTTGGTCCCAACTTTCATTATCCAAAGTTTATTGTTTTCCGCATATGTTTTGCATTTGGTTTTGGCACATACATGGTGAACAACTTCCACATTGAGTGAAACTAAGTGGATGTTAATGATTCCTTATATGGGATTAATAGTTTATCTTCCTTGTCTCTCCTAGGTTGAGGTGTTCTAGACCGAGGTTGAGGACTATTAGTCTTTCTTGGAGGTGGAGTTTTAGACCTCATTGTGGGTTTGTAAAATCCACTCCGGTTTTAAGATGGTTTTGTAAAAATGTTTTACCTCATCATACAAGGGAGGCCTTGCAATAGGAATTTTTGTATTGTTTATAAGTATAAATTTTGGTTTTGAATTTGATTCTATCAATTTTTCTTTCGACTCGACTTCTTGGGCTTTTACAAACTTTACTTGTTTGGTTTCGCTAGGTGACCATTTGGTAAAATTAAAACCTAACCCGGATTTATCTCCTGAAGTTTTTTGAGAATTTATTATTTTCTTAAGTGGGTGACTACTATCATTAAATTAATTTAGCCTAGATATTTCTTTTTTAAGCATCTCATTTTCAAGCTTAAGGTCTTGACATAATTTATATTCTTCAATACTTCCTACCTTTTTCTAACCTAATTATTTTATCTTGTTAATTCTAGTACTTCATTTTCTAATCTATTTTAGCTTGTTTTAAGAGTTTTATTTTTAGACCTGACTTTAGTCTAATTTGCATAGACTATTATATTCAGTATCTAAAGTCCATTTTCGTCTAGTGATGATTGTCATCACTAAAGTATTCGGTTTTGGAAGTACCCTTCATTTGAAGCTTAGTCCATAAGACATTTCGTCATTTGTCTTCTTCTCCTACTCTTCATCTTCGCGCTATCACTCCAAGATGCCTCAACAAAACTCTTTTTGATTTTGATACTTTTGAATAGTTTTGGACATCTCCGACGAGATGATTGGATCTCCACACTTAAAGCATTTTCTTATCGCCTTTGCCATTTTTGTGTCTTATTTCTTTGAATGAATTTTCTCCCCCCCTCCTTCATGTGGTTGTCTTACGAATCGACCTCGTCTTTAGAAGAATTTCTGAAGTCTCTACGGCCATGCGTATTTTCTTCACATCACTACAAGAGGTTAGCTATATCATCACTCTATCCTTTTTAGCTTCAAGGCAATAGATCTAGACTTTGTTCTCTTTTGCTTTTAACGGTTTCATAATCTTTCTTAATTACTTTTCAATAAACCTTCAAATTCCCAATGAGTTCGTTAAGTGATAGAGTTGTTAGATTCTTTGATTCTTCAATCGCCGTGACTTTTGCGCGCCATTTAGGATGTAGTGCCCTAAGAAATTTCCCTAACACATTCTTGCTCGAAAAACTTCGTCAAGTCTTATATACTAGTAATAGTGTTAAATTTAGCAAAGGCATTATCTATTGATTCCTCTTTCTTGATCCTTGGAATTGTTCATAATTAGTTGAACAAGAAGATCCTATTTTGTTTAGCTTTTACTGATTATTACCTTGATGAGTGATTAACAAAGTATCCCAAATTTCTTTCCGGTTTGACACATAAATTCTTTCGAATTCTTATACGTGGCAAAGCATTAATAAATTACATTTTAAGCTTCTATTATTTTTGCAAGTTGTTTCTTTTTGAGATCATCATTTTGTTTATGAAAAGGTACAATTTTATCCTTTTTAGTTTCGGGATTATTTTGAATAGGAGGAAAATCACCATCGGTAATAACATGCCAAAGGTCTAGATCTTTTGACTTCACATAAGTTTCGAATCTATTTTTCCAATAAATAAATCCATCACTTTCAAATAGTGGTGGTCTTTGCATAGATTGTCCTTCTAAATATTTTTCGGATTCCATAGATCGATTCAAGTTTTAAAATACAATTTATTTTAAAATTCTTGTTTAGCGTGGCTCTTGATACCAATTGTGGAAAACTAGAAGGGGGGTTGAATAGTTTACCGCTTTTTAAATTTAAGGTGTTAAAGTGTTTGTAAACTTTTAGATTCGACTTTATGTGATTTCAACACTTGCACAATATGATCAATATACTTATCTAAACAATCAATAGAATGATATGAGAAAGTAATGTAAGACAATAGATAAGAGTAAGAACAATCAAACCATAACGCGAGGATTTATAGTGGTTCGGTAACGAAGCACCTTTTCGCCCTACTCCACTCCCGAGCACCAAACTCGAGAGTTTTCTTCACTATGTCAACAAACTCCCTTATGGCGGAGAAAACCGTACACAAAAGGACTTTGCTTACACGTTTACGACACAAAGCATAGACTTAAGGTTGCGCGTGATCGTGATATGGCGTATGTTTGTGGACTATTTTTATAGCTTATGGTAGTAACCACATGCGATACGTAGCTCATTAGCTTATTTTCAAGCTTAATATATGTATTATGAAGCTTATGGACTCACGGCCCAATAAGCCTATTTAAGCCTAGGCTTAATGGGAGGGCTTATTGTGGTCCGGATTATTTCCTACTTATTAGTATGAGCTTATGTATATAAATGAACCTTGGTTTTGGATATGGATCATATTTTGGACTTTTAAATATCTTAATGGACCCTTATTGGGCCTTAAAGCCCAATAAGCGACATTTAGTCGTTATAAGAGTTTTGACGGACTTTTTGAAAGTGAAATGTATTTACGAAGTGGTATTAAACGATATTTTGGAGAAAAACATTTTAGTAAACGTTAAAGATTGAGATTTTGGAATTTTGTCAGAAAAGTGTCAAAAGTTTGAAAAGTGTTTGAAATAAAGGTTAAAAACCTTGGAAAATGTTGTATGAACGTACGGGTCATGTCGAAATTTCGTAAAAAGTTTATACTTAAAAATTTTACCTAAAAACATGATTTTTGATTTTAAATAATAAAATATTATTTAATTATTTATTTATTTAATTAACTCACTAAAAGACCAAAAATATAATTTTTCTCAAAACTTCTCAAATATGTTTATTATGAGTAAACGTTCCATTTTCAACCTTATTATGATTATTTTCACGATGACTAAGGTCACCAAATGGACTTATCGAGATATATTTATAATTATTAATTATAAATATTTACTTATATTACTTATCTATTTTATTTAATAGTATAAGTGTGTATTATTGAGTAATGAGATTGATATGATTTTTGGGATATGTCGTCAATCATCACACCACTAAATTGTTACAAGGTAATTGTACAACCGTCTAGACCTAGCATCAAACGTGAAGACCTGTTTTGGAAATGAATATAAAAATTGGACATTACTGGACAAGGTCGTGTGCGCACGTCGTTGCATTATTCTTGTGATTGAGGATTGTTGGTTGCTAAAAAGACTTGCTTGAGGTGAGTTCTCGTAGCCTTATTTTTCTACTGTTTTTCCGTTGGGAGAAAATGATACTCAAATTATTTTTCTACTGTTTTTCCGTTGGGGGAAAATGATACTCAAATGTGTTTTGAACTGTTTTGAATTAACTGTACGAAATGTGGTTTTGTTTTTGGGACAAGATATATGCTAATGACTGCTATGTGAATATTATGTGTTACATGATTATTTGGATCGGATGGGTACGCCTACCCAGTATTTTTGTAGTTATTGGAGCGGATGGGTACGCCTACCATGGTATGTGTGAGGTCCTGTCCTAATTTAGTGGTCTAGCTAGTAGCCCCTTTAGGTGCGTAAGTGACATATGGTGATTGACTATCGGGATTGCTATATTGTGTTACATGACTAGCGGGGATGCTATGTCATGGGTTGTTTGCATATATATTCACTGTCATATTGCACTATTGTACATTGTTTTGAAATATTGGTATAGTTTTTGGGTTTAAGGTCAAACCTACGAGCTCACCAACATTATTGTTGACGTTTTCGAGTATCATTTTTAGGTGAAGTGAAAGAGGAATAAGTTTATGTTATGTGATAACAGACTTAGAAGTATCACGTGTGGATTTCTCATATGAAGTCTTGCTTGTTTATTTTATTTTGTTTTAGTATTTGGAAGATTTTGGTTTAAGTTTGGATTTGGACCCCTGTGTGGGCTATTGGATATTGTAAGAGTTTACAGATTTGATTGTGAATTGGGACATCACTCGAGGTTTTTCGAGGTTGATGGTCTTCGTAACACTTGAAGTTTATGCATTCTAGTTTTCTCTATATTGTATCTTGTGTTATGATTGATTATTATGTTGCGCTCCTGAGTTTTTGCCATTATCAGGGTGTGACAAATTGGTAATCAAACCCAAGGTTATAGAGAACTAGGTGGGTTGACCTAGACTATAACCTAAGATCTGTCATTTAGTTATGTAAAGGATCTATGTGCACGATGTTCCGCTTTTGCTTACTTTCGCGTGTTTGCGGTTTGGTGCTCTAGTTATGTCCGCCATTGAGATGTGTGAGCTCAATATCGAGTATGACGGGGAAAGGATGCGAAATATAAGTACGGTGGCCAACGTAGTTATAAGCGTATCATAACTCACTCATACTTAGTAATGTCATTAACACAAGTCGATGTTGACACCATAAGGTGGTATTATGTGTATAATTATATATATAGTAAGATATTCTATATATATGTTAGTATTTCCACCTACCTACCCATGTTCTCCCTCGTGTAGATAATGCCGCCAAGGATGAGGACCCAA
>BQNB010109951.1:0-22649 GCA_026074375.1 Tanacetum coccineum
TTGATCTGAGAAGTAACACGCCCCGGATATCCTTATTCCGCTGCGACCCAATTTGGGGGTGTTACAGGAGAGCTAATGCGATAGACGGCGGAATATAGTACTCAGTCGTTAGTTCGAGGATGAATCAACTCCATTAGCTCAAGTGTGCACAAATCGGTTATCTCCACATACAGTTCATGATCGAAAAGATTTGTAACGGCAAAAGTAATAACTTAAGTATGAGATAAGGTAGTTCCAAGTGAGGCCTTAAGGTTCTGCTAAGTGGTAAGACACGATTGTGTCTCTAGACCTTTTTAACGAATTTCGGTGATTGTCGGGTTGGAGTTCATACTCGTGTCATATTGGATACCATTAAGCCCACTCATTTATAATTTATTATTTGCATAAAGAAGCGTCCCAATTTACGTAAATAATGAATTGATAAACTTATGGTTCGGTGATTTACAATTTCTCTATTTAATTGAAGAGGCGTCCCAATCCCTTTAAATAAAGAGATTATAAATCATCATACTTAATAATTTCTGATGCAACACGCGTACACACAAAGTTTTCAAGGTGGTGGATGACATGACAATGCATGTGCTCTAATGAGTATTCAGGGGAAATCGACATAGAGTTCAAGACAGTTAATTAGTACTTAGTTAAAGTAAATAAGATAAAGGTCATTATGAACGAGTCAGCATAGCAATTATCATATCAATCCATCTATTACGAGTCCCGCCCATACAAGACTTGTAATACTTAGATTCATACATAATTCCATGTAAACAAAATTATGACGGCTTTCATGTAATACGATATTGTATGAAGTTACGAAAAAAAAAATTGGAGACCATTGTTTAATCTTACAATGTCTAAGAACGAAATGAGACCATTGTGCAACTCACAATGTCTAAGAAGATGTTTTGGTATTTATATAAATAACTCCTATATAAATAAATGTACGATATACGCAAAGGATTAACATATATATATAATATATATATATACTATATATATATATATATATATATATTATATATAATATAATATATATATATTATATGTGTATGCAATGGTAGCACTTCATTGTAGCAAGTAAGCAAGTAATGTGTATGCACTTGAAAAAGTTTAATGTGATGCAATGTTTGTGAAAACGTTATCAGTTTTAGGGTAAAAATATGCAACCTAGTTTTTTTCCCCTCCTAAAGATACCCTTGGCTCTTGATACCAATCTGTAACACCCCCAAAAACGTGTCGCCAACGGAAATATGTCCGGAGCGCGTTAACTCATAATACAACAACTCAATGAAACAAGAGAACGACCTCTAAAATGTGTCCGTTTTGAAATTAACCTTCGTTGATTTTCTTGAAATTGGATATAGACATTTGGCCCATAATTGCATCACAATGAAAAAGCCTAAAAATAACCCAACGAGATTTTGATCATTTGTATGTTAGTAGAAACCCATATATGATTCTTGTCAAGTTTAATAATCCATGCACATCAAGTAAGCCAACATCTAATTCCCCTAGTAAAACCGTGCTTTAAATAGTGTCATATAAAGTTGGTGAGTTCATAGTTTTGTAAATATAAATATAAATGTTGAAATCCAAAGATTTATAAAGTATGTATGACCATTTCGATCCTTATAATAATTGCCAAAAATATAAGAGTAATTGTAGAACCGAAAGAGTTTAGTGTTTATTGCATCGCCGCAATATAATGAAAAGTGTTCAGAAATTAGTATTGTTCAATAAGTAGTATGGGGGGGGGGGGGAGTGGGGGGGGGGGGGGGGGGGGGGGGAGACATTCTATGTTGATTTTTTCCAAAATGTATAGGGCTACTAAAACAATACAGTACCACATAATTAATATCTACTGTTGCGCTAACTCATGAACGAAGCTCGACATCTATGTATGCAATTTAATGCAAATAAAGCCCGTTAGAATGTTCAAACCCATAACATCCAAATTGTTCCGACTTGTACATGCGTGTGTCATTTATTGGTCGAAACTAGTGAGACCAAATAGATCAATTTATACACGCTGCGCTCGCTCAACCGGTCCTCCGGTCAAGAATTTAACAGTTCATGATAATGGGCAATGGTGGGTTAGTTACTTAGGCACATGTTGTAACACCCCCAAATTGGGTCGCAGCGGAAATAAGGTCCGGGCGTTTCTCTTGTGCCTTGTGTTCGGATTATGATGACGTCACGCCCTCGGACACGTATTCCGTTCAGGCCCCGTCTGGGGGTGTGACAACTTAATACAAAAGCATATAGCTTTACTTGTTCATTGTTGCATATTATAAAAGTTGACAATACATTTCCCAAAATATGATGCACCTAATTCTTTAAGCGTGCAATCCAAAATGTAACCCAATGCATCCCTGGCATCCCATGCCTATTGATCTCCTGAAAACATTGCTTAAAAACGTCAACAAAATGTTGGTGAATTCATAGGTTTGATAAATCATAATATGCAGGACCGCAAGACTTTTCCCGTGATAATGCAACACATGCAGGCATCACAAAACCAGATTACATTTACACTAAGCTCATGACACTGAAGCTCGGACTGAGAAATCTTTCTTGCAATCTAAAATTATTTATATTGGCAATTACGCCCATCCGGATGTTTAACCCTAAACATCCTAAATTCGACATGCTATAACGTTCGTTCCCGGTGATAGCTAGTCACCCGAACGGGGAGGTCGTTTCCCGAATAGATCTATTAAATAACATTCGCGCTCACATAAGGTAATTCCCAATTACACCTATGCAATTGACAGTTCATGACATGGGGCTTAACTGGGTTATTGCAACTTAGGCAAACATGTAATCAATATAAAATATCCACTTGCGTCCAATTTGTTAAGAAACAAAGTCCTCGTTTCGACAACCCGAAGAAGGTATTAAATATTGAAATCGTAAAATTATGGGGCTATAAACTCACCTTGAGTTCATGAAAATCCAAATATCGCAGATTAAAGCGTCACGTAAAAGATCGAATACAACCTAAATTATATAGGTCGTATAAGTACCGAGTACTAGGAATAATCTCTTAATAGTTGTTTTCATCGTTACTCTCGTTCGTGCTATCATAATATAAGAGGTCTGACCATGCACGTTTCGAGGAGTAGGGGACACTTTTATCGTAAATCCAACAATCGTTTTCGAAACGCCATCCGACGAGGCTCATTATGAACTCCATAGTACTATTTGTACTTTGATAAACCACAATAATATTCTTATAGCTCTATCCAAACTAATGTTTTGGTAAAATTGTGTTTAATTATTTAAACGTTTATAATTACCGTTTTAGTAAATCTAGCATACTTTTGCGTTTTAGCCCGCTTCTGCGTTTCTTGCTTATGCCCATCTTTTCGTATTAAGACGGTGTTATTTTAATTTGACATTTTCCTAATTTTGACCCCTGGTTGAACAGTAACTTTTTATGTTCACATCAGAAGTGAGCTTTATTAAAATTCGTATTCGTCGTAGTAAAAAAACCGTAAATGTGTATTTTATTCGTTATGGCTCGTTTTTTAGAACGATATTCCTTTCGAGGACGTTCTAGTTGTTTTGAAAGTTCTATAATTTATGAAGGTTTACAAAGAATATAACTTTCTGTCATGACTAGTATACTTTTATAAAAATAGTTGTATAAAAGGTTGTTAATTATCGTAAACACGCGAATTCATACTATTTGTTATTAGAATGAAAAATTACGATTCTTTACTCATTTTGGAATCCCTAAAAATATGTATTATTTTATTAAAAATATCAAACTAGTGTTTTGATTAAGTTTTAATAAAAGTCATTTTTATAAACTCGTTTATTAAAGTTAAAACTCATTTTTAACGTAACTTTTTCGGTTATTTAATCCGTTTAACAAGTTTCTTACCTTTTCGGAATGGCGTGGATTGGATTATTTTATAAAACTAAAATCCCCGTTTGGAATTCGAAACCTACTTTGTCAAATATGATCATTTATTAATTTATTTATATAATATGTTTTAATATTTTTCAACTTACAATTTACACAGTCTATTATAATTAAATATATCATATTTTTTTTAATTTAATAAGGTCCATAAGACATATTTGTCTAAGATCATCAAGATCACAATGGTTGTTAACTTTTACATGTAAACATAAACTTTTAAATTATTTTCTTTTAATTAAGTTTTATAGCGAACTTTTATGCTTTAACCAGTTGTAAAAGACTTTTATATCATTTATTTATGATATTACCTAAACATCATAATATGTAAAGAAAAGTGTACCAAATATTAATGACAAGAAAAAATTATATTTTTCATGTTCAAAAGTATTCCTAATGGTGATTTCACTATATAGCACATCATACAATAAAAACTCATAAACTTGAAGCATAAGGTTTATAATAGACCTTTGATGTATGATGTATGATGAGAAAACAAATGCTAAACCGTGTTTAGCTCTTAACAAAGTTGTTACTTAAGACATAGTTTGCTTAAGAACACCCAAATCTTGCTTTTCTTGATTAATACTTGAAAAAGGTTAGCAAATGCGTGGGATATTTAGAATATTTTGGATAGATGTATTTAGAAGGGTTGGGTTGACTAACAAATTTTGTTATGGGTATGTGGGGGGGGGGGGGGGGGTTGATTGCTGTGTGTATAGTGAGAGAAATAGGGAGAAAAATGTTGGTTTTTGTTTAAGTATTTTGCATTGTTTGACTTCTCATCATAGATTCATTGATTATATATGCAAGACTAGTCAAAGAAACATGGTTATGGTCTAAGGATGGTCTTGGGCATGGTTAAGTCAAAGGACAAGCAAAATGACTAGGTATGGTGTATGTTTAATGAGAAGGCCTGGCTAGTTTTAATGAGTTATGGTGCACATTGACCAAAAATGGAAGATTTTTCTTTATATTTGCCATAATTCTGGATAGATCTGATATTACATGATTATATTTTTTGTAGGTTTTTGAGTATTGGGTATAAATGGGGTTATTTGGTTGAAGCGTAGAAATTGTTTTGGTGGTTCCGGGAGTGCTTAACGCAATTTATCGCGAAAACATTATACATTTTACGTATTCCGAAAAAAATATTTATGAACAAAGTTAATAAGTATCTCAAAATAATTATTTAACCCTTGTTGATGTCAAACATTTAATTGGTTTGCGCCCGTTTATTGAAGCTTATTTTTTAGATACGCGATTTAGCTTACATTTTAGATTCAAGCAAATGGTAATAATACAAAAGGTACTTACGGGATTTATCGCGCTCTCTCAAAACCGGTCCTCCGGTTAAGAATTTAACAGGTTCTGATAATGGGCAATGGTGGGTAGTTATTAGGCACATGTAACAGGAGATGATAACCGCAACCACTTGTGTCAGTAAAATTAACATTGTATTCGTAATAGCTTTATGTACTTAAACTCCATAAGTGAGAAAGACTGTGATATAAATAAGTAAATGAGTTTGTAATGAGTTGTAACAAATTTCGAAAACGTGTTTGCAAATGAGTCTGTAACAAAGATGAAACCAAGGTTTGTAATCAACATGTAATGGTGTTTGTAATGAGTTGCGAATTCAGTAAGTTAAACCAAATGTGTATAATAGTATGTAAAAGATATTGTAATTGAATATGTAAACAAGTTGTATTGAGCATGTATTCTCCCCCGAGATTTGTAAAGCAATTGTAAAACAAGTGAAAGAGGGGCTATAAACTCACATTGATGTTGTAGAACGATTGGCAGAACTGCACATATTAAGCACAGCACAAACGGAAAACCGGAATGGCTCGACTAAGAGTTGCGGCTTATCTTAACGGTTATATCCCACTTGTTTAGGACGAGGTGTTTGGGTTTTCTGATGGATGATTACATCAACGCGACACATTGATAAAAGATTTAGGTTCCTAGTTGCAGTTTGGTTTGGTGGTTGGTTCAATAAAATCAATCAAAGTATATAATTCATATGGTAAATTATATGACAAAGTATGTAATATATTCCGTATATATTACACATGAAAGATGAACAATTATATACTTCATAATGTGAATTATATAATAACGACCGAAAATCAATCGAATATTTGAAATATATATATTGTAAAGTATTATCAATAGGTGTGAGTAAAATAATTTTAAACACCAAATGGTTTGACACGTTTTCGGAAAATCACGCTTAATAAATAAAAAGTTTCTTGGATAAAAGTAACGTACGTTTTAAAAGTTACAATTTCAGGTTAAAAGATGTTTGTAAAAGTTTTACAAACGTTAATAATGTTTTATTGTCAAAATTATAAAATGTCATTTTCTAATTTGGGTATTTTGTATTTTTCCTTGGCGGGTTTTATAATATTAGAATTATAGTGAAAGGATACTTTTTATTAATATTTATATATATTATATATATATATATATATCTATAATATATATTATATATATATATATTATAGTATAATTATATATATATTTAGAAAATTTCGCCATGACCTTCTCGTTTATGTGAGTTCTATTTTTACACATCTAACATTTTCTCTTTTCAATCAGTCCGCGTTGCAAATTACTTAGTATATATTAACGAAATCTATCAATAACAAATATAAGTATAACCAGTAAGCTTTCCACCGTTTAACGGTGGAAATCAAACATACCCGATGTGGCTGTTAAGCCACGGATCAACTCACTACTGCAGTCTTAAACACAAATCAAAACACCCTCTTTTTGTTATAACTAAACTAAAAGCCTTCCTTTTGCATAAATCAGATCCAACGCCCCCCACCACCCCCCCCCCTTTTGAGGCTGCCACCAAACGAAACACGCCCGAAGGCTGTTTTACACCGCCAAACGCACCCTAAACTGTGCAACATACCAAACGCACCCTAATTGATGTAAATACAAGCCAAACGCAACCCTTGTGGCGTTTTACAAACCAAACATACACCCCCTTGCTGTTACAACCTTAAACAGAACCCACCCTCTTCAGTGTTATTAAATCCAACGCACCCTATGCCGGCTGAAAACCACACAACCAAAAGCACCCTTCGTTGGTGCAAACTACCAACTAACGCACCCCGCTGTGGTGCAAAATCAAACGCACCCTACTCGGTGTAATGAACCCAACACACCCTTTCTTTCTTCTTTTTGGCTGTTGACCCAAAACCAACGACAAACGCACCCTTTTTGGGTGGTGTCTGACCCGAACAAATGCACCCCATTTCGGTGCTTAAAACCGAAACAAACGCACCCTTGGTTGTGGAGCAGCCAACCCAACACACCCCATTTGGTTTTTAAATAAAACCACACGCACCCTTATGGTGGCTGTGGTAGTGACGGGGGTGGTAGCCGGAGGAGGGGCGACGCGTGGAGGAGAGTGACTATGGAGATCGGATAGATCGGGCGATAAGAACCATTTTTGGTTTCGGCCAGAACGCTCGCCGGAAAAGTTTTTCGGCGACGGCGGCATGGTGACCAACGGCGGCTGGCCAGAAGGGCTGCCGGAAATTGGGGAGAGGGAGAGAGACATGTGACTTGTGTGTGTTTTATATAAATAAAATGATATAACTTTTTAATATAGTTTTGATAAAAAGCGGTTCGGGACTCGTTTGAACGACTTAACGGATGATTCAACGCACGAAACTTGCGCCATTGTTTTCTAAATCATTTTTCTGATAAAAATGAGTATTTACTCGACTAATTTTCGTAAACGTTTTATAAAATTTATTTAAAACGTTTATTATTTATTTTGTATATTACTAATAGACTTTGTCCGTAAAAATAAATTTTAACTTTAATAATTGCGTTTTTAACAAACGTTTTTGAATAACACGATAATTAATTTATTAAATAATTTTTATTTAATAAATTATGATAACTAAATATAAATTTAATTATTTTGGGTCGGTACGCGTTGTGTTTAAAATTTTCGCGAGGGCATTTTAGTCACCTTCTGACTGTTTTCGGTTCTCGGGCAAAACTAAAAAGTTGCCAGGAATGTCGTTTTACATCAAATTGCTTTAGAGTCCGAATCGTGAAAACGTGATCTAGTGGGTCGTTTTTGATAAGTCAGCTCAGGAATACATATATCTTTTTCGTTTTCAATTCAAATAAGTCAACATTAACTTTGCACGTGAGAGTTGTAATAATAAATATGATTTATTATTTAAATTATGTTCCGAAAATTTTACCGGTCACGCGGTAATCGCTTTTATGTGACAATAAATGACCAAAAGTCAAAAAGTCAAGTTAGACTCGAAAAGTCAAAGATTAAAATAGTCCTTTAAAATTCCAAAAATTTTCGGATGTTACAGTACCTACCCCTTAAAGAAATCTCGTCCCGAGATTTAATTTACGTTACCCGATTGTGTGACCAAGAAAAGATTTAAGGTTTAATAAACTCATCCTAAACAAGACGCTGATAACATTATTCAGCAAAATCCGGTGTTTCTACACTTCTCAATCTACTAAAAATTTTGGCTAGGTTTGTCCATGATATTTAATCAATCAAAATGGGTATCTCAAAATATATTAGTACAGATCTTATGACTGGTATAACCGCGTTATAGGGAAAGTCTCATTATAGTGAAAACCTCAAGAAGAAGGTGTAGTCGCGTGAGTATGTTTGTATAAGTTTCTAAATGTCCGAGGACGGAGTCTCGTTTCTACTATCTGTAATGCTCGATGATTCACATCAACGTGGCTTATGTATGTAAGTACCCAACTTACTTGGCAGTACTAGGATGTATCGCGACCTAAGTCCTCCTAATAGTGGCCCGAGATGAATAGTCCAACTATCTGTTTCGTCGATAGGTGTTTATCTCGTTTAAGGGAGTTGCATTACCTATTGGATAAAGTTGTATCAGTCGGGACCGTTCCAGGACCCAACAGCAGCGACCATAACGTCAATACTATAACAAATGGTGATGGGATGCCGAGAATTTGGACATTTCGAGAAACAATGTTCCTAGCATAAAGTTTAATAAATGAGAGGAGCTCGCGAGAGAGTTTATGCGATGGACGGCGGAATATGGTACTCAGTTGTTAGTTCGAAGATGAATCAACTCCATTAGCTCAAGTATGTCAGTTCCACGAACAGTTCGTGATCGCGAAGATTAGCAACGGCAAAAGTAATAACTTAAGAATGTGATAAGGTATCTCCAAGTGAGGCCTTAAGATTTTTGCTGAGTAGTAAGACACGATTGTGTCTCTATACCCTTTTAACGGATTCTGATGATTATCGATTTCAGGTTCATACTTCCCAATCCTTTCAAATAAATAGATTATAAATCATCCTACTTAATAATTCCCGGTGCAATACGCGTTACTTCTTCATAACCTTCAAGGTGGTTGACATGACGATGCATGTGCTCTAATGAGTATGGGACGAGTGATTTAAAACTCGTCTTTAGAAGCTGGGAGTAAAAACTGCCAGGCGAGATCAACATAGAGTTCAAGATAATTAATGAGTACTTGGTTAGAGTAAATAAGGTAAAAGTCTCTATGAACGAGTCAACATAGCGATTACCATATCAATCCTCTTATTCTAATTAGTCGCCATATACAAGATTGTAACCATTTAGATTCATACATAAACCATGTAAACATAAATTATAACGGCATTCGTGTAATTGTAATACGATATTATATAAAGTTATGAAGAAAATAATATTCTTAGAGACCATTGTTTAACTTACAATGCCTGATAACGAAGTGAGACCATTGCGCAACTCACAATGTCTAACGAGTAGAATGAGACCATTATGCAACCCACAATGTCTTAAAAATATTCTGGTATTTATATAATAACTCTTATATAATTAAGGTAAAAATATACGCGAGAATGCAAGCATATTTATATTATATAATATGTATGTCCACGTTAAGCACTTAATGCACACGTAAAGTAAGCACATAAGCAAGTAGTGTGTATGCACTTTGAAAATGTTTGTTGTGATGCAATGTTTGTGAAAACGGTTATAGTCTAGGGTAAAATATGCAACCTAGTTCTCTATAACCAGTGCTCTGATACCAATCTGTAACACCCCCAAAAATCATACAACGCAGCGGAATATCACCACATCGGGGAAGCTTACTTCATAATCACGCGCTAGATACAACGAGATCGAACCCTCTATCGTTAGTTTGAAAAATAACATTGTTGATTTAATCAAAATCTGAATTTAATATAACATTTGTCCCATAATTGCATCACCATAAAAAACTTGAATGTAAAGACTCCAATGCACATCAAATAATCCAAGCATCTAATTCACCTGAGAAAAACATGCTTAAAAGTGTCAACATTAAAGTTGGTGAGTTCATAGATTAGTTTAAATATGAATGTAAGTTTCAACAAATATATTTATCCACTCTGTGTCATCACAGTACCATGTAAAATGTTTATAAAATATGCACGACCCATTTTATGTCACCAAAAGTACCAATATTATCCCAAAGATTTTATAAAGAATGCATGACCAATTTAATGTCACCAAAAATACCAATCCTATCCCAAAGATTTTATAAATAATGCATGACAAATTTAATGAACAAAATGTTCCAAGTATGTATATGTCGGGGGGCCCTATAGTCCCAACGTAATCCGACATGTTATAACGTTCGTTCCTAGTGATAGCTAGTCACCCGAACGGGGGTTGTCAATCCCGAATAGATCTATTTTATATCATTCGCGTGGACATCACGCTATAATGTTCGTTACCGGCGATAGCTTAATCACCCGAACAGGGATCCACACCGAATAGATCTATTTCATAACATTCGCACAGCTCACCTCAAAGTGATTTACAGTTCTATGCGCTGTGTCGTTTAGGACTTGTATGTACCCAATTCGGGCAGTGATACAAATAATGTGTTCCCATCATGGGTGTTCCCTCCAAGAACACCCGGGCAGTAATGATTGTTGGCCCCGCAGGCGCCAATCAAATCGTAATCCGAAAATCATTTCAAATGTAAAGTATGCATTTGTGACCAAAAATGAAGTCAAATAATGTATCCCATAGCGAGCTATGCAAATAAGTATGTAAACCAATTTGTAATCAACCATGTAAATGAGTTTGTAACAAATCATGATAAATATGCAGTTGTAATTAGTCATGTATATATGAGCTTGTAAATTATTCTGTAAACAAGTATGTATCGACCATTGTCATTGAATTGCAAACAATTTAGCAAAAAGCAAGTTCTCACCCCAAAGTTATAATAGGTTATGAAAACAAGTAAAACAGGGGCTATAAAACTACAAAATCCTAAAACAATTCACATTGTTATAAGATAAACGGTAAGTATAAAAGAATTCTGTAGACAGCATGTATCCCCTCGCGGGTTATAAAACATTCAAAAGATTGATAAGCCAAGGGCTATGAACTCACATTGATTAAAGACCACGATCAATTAATCTAATTAAATCACAACTGAATCTGCAACGATCTCGACCACGACCCTTTTTCGGTGTCAACACAATCAAACGCACCCGTTTCCATTGCAAACCAAACCCGACCAAACAACCCGACGCCCCGGCTGTCCCCGGCTGTTTCGCAGCCAAACACACGCACCCGACCCGGCTGATGGACAGCCAAACGCACCCTTGGGCTGTTTTGACAGCCAAACGCACCCTTGTGCGTTTCTGTCTAAACCAAACACACCCTAAACCCGCTGTCACGAACCAAACGGACCCGCTGCGGTTCTAAACCCCGAGCCAAACGCACCCTTGTGCGTGGCTGTTAAGCCAAACGCACCCTTGGGCCGTTTTGACAGCCAAACGCCCCCTTATTTGACTATAACAAATCCAAACGCACCCTACTCTTCGATAACCCATAAAACAAACACCCCTTTTCTGGTGAACGGTAACCAATCGCACCCTTTGTGACCACTATCAAACACCACGCACCTGTGGTTCATGGCCACCCGAAGCACCCTGGCTGTTTTAATACAACCAAACGCACCCCGTCGCTTATTTTATAACCAAACGCAGCCTTGCTGCTGTCATAAACCCGACGCACCCTTGGTGGTACAAAAACCCAACCCCGACTCCATCCCCTCCTCCCTATACTCGGCTGTCCCAAAGCTAAACCAAAAACACCCCTTTTTCTTGCAAACCCAACCCGAAGCCCTCTTCGGTGGCTGTCACCCCGAACCATACGCACCCCTGTAGGGCTGAGAACTAAACCAAACGCGTCCATTGGTTGTTTGTTATAGAACCCAACGCACCCTATTTGGGGCTTATGAAAACTGAACCCGACGCCCCCGCGGCTGTTAACCCACAACCCGACGCACCCTTTGGTGCTTACCACCAACCCGACACCCCTGTGGTTGCTGTTACAATACCAAACGCACCCTCGGTGGTGGTTGTTTATGAAACCAAACGCAGCCTCGTTGCGGCGCTGCTGCTAAACCAACGCACCCTCGTGGGTCGTTGTTGCAACGGTGGTGGTGGTGTAAATGAGGTGGTGACGATGATGGTGGTGATGTTATTGTGGCGTCGGTGGGGAGGCAGTCGGAGGGGTGAGCGGCGCGTGGAGGCGCGTGACCATGGGGGTTGGATAGATCGGTTAACAAGGAACTCTTTTGGTGTTGGTCGGAAAACTCCGCCGGAAAAGTTTTCCGGCGGCGGCGGTGGGGGTCGGCGGTGGTGGGGGTTCGCCGGAGAAGAGAGAGAGAACAAGGGGTGTGTGTGTGTATATATGAGAGTGAAATGAAATAATAAGTTATAAATTATATATATATTAAAACTTTATATCAAAAGTGGCAAGTTAACATAGTTTAGGGTCTAAAGTGTAATTTCTTTATTATAGTTTTGGTAAAAACGGTTCGGGACTCGTTTGAGCGACTTAACGGATGATTGAACGCGCGAAACTTGCGCCATTGCTTTTCGAATCATTTTTCTGATAAAAATGAGTATTCACTTGATAATATTTCATAAATATTTTATAACATTTAATAAAATATTTGTTATTTATTTTGTGAACCGGTTACGCATTGTCTGAAATAGAATGGATTTAAGCTCGAGCATTTGCGTTATCACAACGCTTTTCATTAAAATGATGAATAATTTATTTAATATTTTTATTAAATAAATACTGATAATTAAATAACAAAACAAATTTAATTATTTTTGTGTGTCCGCGTTGTATGTGGTTCGTTAAATGTTTGCGGTGCTGTTTTAGCCCTTTTCGGCTCGTTTCCAGGTCTCGGGCAAAACTAAAAAGTTGTCTGGAATATCATTTCACATCAAATTGCTTTAGAGTCCGAGTCGTGAAAACGTGATTTAGATGGTCGTTCTTATAAGTCAAGCCAGACCCTAAAAGTCATAGGGTAAGATAGTTATCTAAAGTTCCGAAAATTACCGGATGTTACAGAATATCCAATCAATTTAGCTCAAAGAAGCTTTAAGGATGCTTATTTGAGCTTGGAGAATATAAGTGAACTACAAACAGCTTATTCAGAGCTTATTGAGTTTATTTAAAACTTCTAATCAAATTTAGCAAAATTCTCATTAAAGTAAAACGCAATTTTAAAGTAAATCACAATTTTATTAATAAAGGTGTGGTCTTTTAACAACTGCCACATCGGTATGCGAGCCGACCATGGTCCAGGAGTCTATTTCCCCACAACACTGACAAAACCTCGATGTGTACCTTACTTTCACCAGAAGGAATCTCTACGAAGTGATCTAAACTAAGAATCGCAAAAACCAAAGAAACTTTATTTATTCAACAATTATATAACGTTTATTAAGCTGATGGGAGCAAAAAGCCACAATTAACCTTTATGAGCCTTAAAGAAATCCAACTATTCTATGTTTAGCATCAAAACTTATACTCTACTCTATCATCTCTTGTTCTTCACAATTTAAAATTTCTAATAAAGAAACTCGTGAATACTTAGCCTAACGAATTAAGATCGGCACTTTAACAAGTCACATAGACTGGCAACAATCTCAATTCTAATAAATCGAACTTCGCATATTTAAAATCAATTATGGGAACTTGCAAAGTCTTAACTTTTTTAAGCTAGACTTGCGTTTTATAGCTCCTTGTATAAAAGATTAGCAAAATCAATCTATTTAAATTTAAGGAGAAAGCTAAGATATAAAACCGGTCGGGTCAAATTTTACTTTTCGTTCTCACCAACGGAAAACGTACATTCATTATCATTTTTTTTATATCCAACTAACTGTGTCAACTATTTTTTTTATATCCAACTAACTATTTATATTTTTCATTATCATTTTTCTACACACAAATTATTATTTATTTTTTATATATATATGAACAATAAATTAGATATTAAGACTTAAAAATTTAAATTTTTTGTGGAAAAACAGGGTTGCGAGGGACACAGCAAGGCACAGGTAAGATCACATTTCTATAGCAATATTATAAATAATACTTTAGAAAACTAAGAATCTTAATCCCCCTTGATTAATTACCTCGAAAAGTAGCTAAGTATTCATCTTAGAGGATTAAAGAAACATTAGCTTTGAAAAGCCCCGTTTTTCCATTTTCAACATTTTTCTATTTTTTAATGCTTTTTCATAACTTTCCATATTTCAACACTTTATTACATTATGCTTTCATTATTCTTGATAATACTTAGGATCATGGAACAAGCAAAATAAATTCATCGTCCCCAACTTTCACTTCTCCATACAAAGCTTAAAAACAAGATCATTGCAAAATTCAAGTTATGATGCTAACACTACTCATAAAAGCTAATTGTGTACTTACTTTTCCTCCCTTATTCCTAATTTTGTATCTCAAGATTTTATTTAAGTCATATACCCGAAGGCTCTTTAAGACTTTATTTCGATACTTATTAATTCCAAAAATAAAACGTAACTATTAAAAACGCAATAATTAGCTCCTAGCCCTTTTCAAAAGATCAAATGTCATCAAGATTAAAGTCCACATCAAGGCGACTAAAATTTGGCTTATATTAGGTTACTTAAGCAAGGTACCATTCATGTCATATACCCTAAGGCTCTTTTCAGACATAAGATGGGACCAATCCTTATTTGCACATTTATTACCCTAAAAGACTCTTTAAGTACAACCAAGACAAAAATTAAGCAACAATATCAATTCCATATACCCTAAGGCTCTTTAAGGAATGAATAAAGTATAATTTCACTTATTAAAATTTTACTTACCCCATATACCTAAGGCTCTTTAAGAGATAAGCAAAATATTTATTAATGTAAAATTTAGTATGCCCAAATTAGTATTCATGATGTGTACTCAGTCTTAATCACAAAGGAACTAAAGAAAACTTCTATGATATCTAATTATACCAAAAAAGCCGTCACAACTTATTTATTTAACAATTATTATAAAGGTGAAACAATCTAATGGGAGAAAAAGCCACAATTAACACTTATGAGCCTTAAAGAAATCCAACTATTCTATGTTTAGCATCAAAACTTATACTCTACTCTATCATTTCTTGTTCTTCCCCAATTTAAAAATTTTAATAGAAAGGAAACTTCGTGAATACTTAGGCCCCCCCCTCCCTAATGAATTGTAATGATCGGCACTATAACAAGTCTCATAGAGTGGCACTATTCTAAATTCTAATAAATCGAACTTGCATATTTAATTCAATTATGGAACTTGCAATGTCTTGACCTTTGCAGCAAGACTTGCGTTTTATAGCTCCTTATATAAAAGATTAGCAAAATCAATCTATTTATAGTTAAGGAGAAAGCTAAGATATAAAATCAGTCGGGTCAAAATTTACTTTTCGTTCTTACCAACGGAAAACCTACATTCGTGTCAACTATTTTTTTCTATTTATTCAACTAACTATTTATTATTTTTTTTATTTTTTTAAGTATATGAACAATAAACTAGATATTAAAATTTAAATTTTTCTCGAGAAAACGGGGTCGTGAGTACAATGGCAAAAGTAGGTAAGATCATACTCGAAGATATACTACCATACTAAATTATAACATTGTCCCTTCAATGTTTCCTAGCCTAAGACTTAAAAACCCCATACTAGAACTCAAAAAGTCGAATGCATAACCTAAGCATGGAGAAAGTATCAAAAAAATCTTAAGCCGTTTATTAAGTGTGCTAAAAGATAAATGTTAGTCGATAATAATCTTAGGATATCGGATTTCCCAAAACTAATGGCAAGCAAAGGCTAGGACTGCTCGAGTGGACCGGACACAAACATCCGAACCACGAGAGTCTTCAGAAAAATATTGGGTCAATCTGCAAAAAATCTAAGCAAACAAAGAGATCGGAAAGTTACAAGCCTCCTCACATCACATTAGAAATAAGATATAAGATAAAAGGATAAGCATGGGGTGCCTCCCACGAAGCGCTTTGTTTTTGGTAACCGAGTTACATAGCTTGACTCGATCCCCGAATTCATTCGTCCTTAGGGAAAGCAAATGGAAGAGAAAAATCTCAATCGGGCTTTCATTAATGTTTGGATAAACATTAAAGCATATGAAAGTTCCATCCTGATGAGATGCCACCGGCTCTAAGTAGAGATGTCGGGGGTCAAAAATGGTGTCTTCACTCCCGGTGGAGAGAAGTAAAGGAGAATCCACAGGGTAGGTGAGAAATGGGAGAAAAGTTCGAATGACAAATGTGAAGGAATCGCCATCTTCAACATTTTGAAAAACATTAATCTCACCTCCCCCTGGGTCAAAACATTCATCTTTATTTAGCTCATTAAAATTGTTTATCATTGGCGCATCGGGCTCAATGTCGAAGGTAAAACGCTCATACTCGAGAATAGTATCATCGTTAAGTAAATCATTAAGTAAAATAATATCCCCTTCCAAGTCAAAATCACTCTCAATACCCGGTGGTATCGAGTCTTCCGGAACAGGAAATGTATCAACCTCCTCTATAACAACGTTAGTCAACTCACTCTGATCGGGCTTAATCTAAAAAAGAAATGAATCATACTCGAGAAGAGAGTTATCAGCATGAGTAGTGGTACTGCCACTTCTCGTCTCTTTCGTATGATCGCTAAAAGTCTCGAATTCGGGTAAAGAAATATCCGAATAAGAGAGAGAAGTATCGGAATTCTCAAAGAAAGAGTCACTATCCGCGACGGGGATAGGAAATGAGGAAGAAGACTTGAGCACACGATCAGGAGTAGGGTTGTCTTTCAAAGATTCAATATTATCAATAAGACGATTGATGTTCAATAATTTCTCTCGAAGAATAACGTCTTGGATTTGAAGAATATCTTCTAAGTTAATCTCTTCCTTTTCTTGGTCAACAACATTCACCTCCTCTAAGCTAACGTACTCGATGTCCTCAAAATCATCGTCATCACTTGAAGTATCATAATCCCTCGAGAATGGAAACAATGCTTATAGACGGATCATGGTGAAGTAAAAGCTCAACGTCGTCTCTAGGGGCGAGACACTCATCCTTAATAGAATCGAAAAGAGGTATGACTAGGAAAGTCGACTCATCAAGGTTGGAATTATAAGAATCCTTGCACGCAATGTCCTCTAACACCTTATCAAAAAGATGATTTACGTCAC
Organism: Tanacetum coccineum; assembly: GCA_026074375.1. NCBI lineage: Eukaryota > Viridiplantae > Streptophyta > Magnoliopsida > Asterales > Asteraceae > Tanacetum > Tanacetum coccineum. Next base: position 17,514 of record BQNB010109951.1, read on the forward strand.
TAGAGATATATTCGTCGTCAAATTCGAAAAGAGGGTTCGAGTAAATTTTAACATCTTCTAGAACGTCCTCATCGGATAGTGACTCGTCATCACTAGAAGTAAAATCATTATTTGAATCAAAAAGAGGGTTAGAGAAAGTCATGGATTTTTCCTCAAAAATGGGAGAGAAATCATCACTCGAAGGTAAAATGCTCTTACTATCACTACTGGATGAATCCTCGAACTCTCTTGGGATTGGAATAAGGTCCTCAACACTAGACTTTATGAATTCGTCCGATCCCTTTTCAGGAATAGTGCTAAGTTCCTCATTCCTCATGATGAGAGAGTCCTCGGGCTCCATAATAGAAGACACGGGTGCGAGAGCAATAGACGGAGAAATTTGAGGCATATCTTTTAAAGGAATAGAATACTCCTCGTCATCATCGTCATCATCGCAAGTAAAATTGAAATGTCTCGAAGGCTCAGGAGTATGAGTACTAATATTAGCCGCCTGCTTTTGTTGAATTACCATTTCACAAAATGATCGCACCATGTTGAAAATTTCATTATATGACTCTTCTAGTTTATCCCATCTATCGTGCACATCACTTATCCTTTGCTGATTAAGATCTTCTTGATGATTGATGAAATACTGTGGGGGTTGGTCAAAACCGGAATAGTTAGAATTATGCTCAAAGTGGTTTTGATTCATCGGTTGACATTAAAAACTTTCATGAGGACCCCCACAGCTATCACAACAAAGAAATTGTTGTGGTAAACTTGGTGAATTTTGTGGATAATAATTATCACTAAAGTTTTGATTGTAGCACAGTTCCTGCTCATAGACAAGCGGTAACCGTGGCGGACTATCAAAACCATAGTGAGAATCGTTCCCACATAATTCACACGAGTATGTCTCGTACTGGGGCTGTGGAGGTTGGTTGAAGAAGTTCAGTGTTTCTTTATAAGAATAAGGATTTGGGTCATAGATAAACTCATTTCCAGATCCTACACTGCTACAACCCGGACAGTTTCCACCATTAAACGGACCTCCACACCATGAGCAATCAAAATGGTTATGCGAAGACATGTCGAAGAATTAAACGGAATAGAGGATAAAGAAGAAAAGAATTGAATGAATAAGAGGATAAAGGATAATATTTTTGAAAATTTTTATAAAGATAATATTAATAAAAATATTTTTGGTATTTTTTAATATTTATAAAAGAAAAGGAAAAAGAAGAAAAATATTTTTGGATTTTTATATTTTTTTATAAGAACGAAAATAAACTTTCCGAAGAAAGGATCTTCAAGGCTCGAACACGAACAATCCCGTAAAAATCGCTACACCTCTCCCCGGCAGCGGCCCCATTTTGACATTGGTCGTTTTTACACGTATCAAATAAACCCTCAAATATAATATATATATTTATAAAATACATATACGTATACGCAAACAAAGTATCATACAAATTATTCTTAGGAAAGAATAAAAAGTAATCAACACGGGTATCGTTTTCCTCGGTGAGAGGTGAATGGAAATCTACGTTCAAGTTGTAAATCGAGCTTGATTGTCATTCAAGTTTTTGTTTTGGTTTTAAACTATTTTTATACTAAAAATTAAACTAATATTAATTCTAATATTTAAAACTACAAGATTATACTAAAATTGATCTAAAAAATATAAATGACAAAAATGCTTAAAAAGATATAAATGACTAATATGCTTGCTAAGTGATGTGAAAAGTTCATTAAGTGTGAATTAAGGTTCATTAACGAATTAATGTCCTTAGAAAAGAATTTTATCTCACAATGTTGGCTTATTTTGATAAAAACCTCTTAAAAAGATATTAATTACTAGATGTGTAGTTAAACAATTTTTCCGGATTTTGCCCTTCAAAATATTTAACCACAAATCTAAATAATCCAAAATTATTAATCAATTAAACTTTTTTCAAATCCACACTTAAATCCCAATTCACAATTTCACTTAACAAGCACTAATAAAACTACTCGCTACTCATATTGATCAAATAAGCAAAGCAAAATATTTTATTCTAAAGCTACACTAATTAATTGAAAAAGGATAGAAAATGGAACCGAATTGAAGACCCGCAATTTAAACGAATTCCACCCGATTTATTTAGCTAAAACAAATAATCAAATTCGGTCTAGCTAAATAAACCCTTAAGCTCCACGCCTCATGAGTTGACCGGTACCAAAAAGTCAAAATACATATCATACAAAATTGTTAAGATATAATAGTAAAACTAAAACTTGCAAATTCAATATACTGGCCCAACGAATAATTCACAAACCAAACGCAGCCAAGTATATTAAACGAAAACCAACAATAAAGCGAGGCCAAAATCTAAATTGCAAGCCTAACCATTCGCAGCCTAATATCCATACAAACTAGGGCCCTAACTCTAATACTAATGTGCCCAACAATGAACAAAATGTGGCACAATATTAATTTTCACAATTGGGTTTCTACTACAATTTTGGGACGAGAGGTCTAGTTTGCAAACAGAGAGTTAATAAACACTTTTAGCTCATCTACAACTTAATAAGCTAGGCAAAAATTTGGATAAGCCAAAATACGACAAGCTAATCACGAAATGAATGAGCACTAGAATTAAGCTTTTTCAAATCGAAATTTAAGCACAAAACAAGAATCAACTAAGCTATCGCAAATCGAATAAGCAAACGAAACATATTTCTTTAAACTAAAAAAAACTCTAAACAATCTAATCCAAAAGATATCCAATTTAGCAAATTACATTCTAAACTATCATTGCACAGTAGGCCAACTTTTATCCAAATCGAGCATTATACTAGATCAATAAGCCTCAAGAATAACGAACAAAATAAGCTACTAAGCTTATCCGATCAATCTTAATCAAATAAGCTTTCAACGAAAGCTTTTGTAAAATCTAAGTTCAAACAAGATCCAACGAGCTATTAACAAGCTTATCAGATTTAATGAAGAACTTATGGATCAATAACTAGCTTAATCACGGAAACAAGCTAAATCGCGCTTATTCTTAGCTTATTCAAAACGAAAGTGCTCAAAAACTATGAGAAGAAATCAGATAAGCTCGTTAAAACTTATAGGATCAGATCTGAAAGGTTTTTAAGAAATTTTCAAAGAATAAGCTAAGAACTTAAGTTCAAACGAAACTAGCTTATAAAGTGTTTAAACTTAACGAAACCGATTAAGACAAAAATTAAGCTAAACAAACTTTTATTTCATAACGAAAAGCACTTACATCATTCAATAAGCTGATAACAGTTTTTACAATAAGCCAGAAAAAACTAAATAAGCTTAAACATTTAAATAAGCTAAAAACTTAACTAAAGAAACTTTATTAAAACTAAATCCTACCTCTCCTAAAATGAGGGGAGCGTGTGTCCTTTTATAGGGTGAGAAGGGGCTTTTTTGTAACTTTGGTCCTCATCATTTGGTGTTTAATAGCCAATCATTGGGCTGGAAACGTGACTCCTCGGATCAACAAAAATGGCAGGCGAATCCAGCGTTTGAGAAGATACCACGTGTCCATTTTGTTGGCTTCAATATTATGCATCAATTACATTCGTTGGATCCTTTCTTTTGTGCAATGCAACTTGAAAATGAAAATGAATATAACTTTGCTTGCCACATGTCGTCATTTTACTCGCTCTCCTCATGTATAGTGCTCGGTCACGTGGAGCGAAATGAATTAATTCCTAAGCACATGACCTTGACGTCACAACCTCCATCTCAATTTGTTTTCTAAACGTGAAGTATATAACATGGGAAATTGGCTTGCAATCTTGGGCCATTCTCATATCTTTCATTTCGTGGGCTTGGCAACAAAGTGAGGGAATTGGGTCAAGGCAAAAGGAGTTGGACCGATGTATATCTTGGATTATGAATATGTATGGGTCGGCCCGACCTATAATAAAGGGTAACGGGTCGATCCAATAAACAATGAGGGCACCGTCGGACTCGAAATCTCGTGCTCTTTCCAATGGCATGTTCGGGGACTTTTCACGACTTCATCTTAGCTTTGAGTAAAATTAAACTTGACCAAATTGAGCCCGATAATTCCCGTTTTTGCTCCGTTTTCAACCCTTTTACCTGCAAGACATAAAAATACCAAACAAACATATTTGCAATATAATTAAGCATATTTTAGTATTTTTAGTGCTTTTTATAGTGTTTTACGGGGTATAAAAGATGTGTGTTTTAGCAAATATCAAATTCCCCCACACTAAGCCATTGTTGGTCCCACACGCAATGTAAATAAAACAATACCCAGAAATAAATAATTTTATCCCCCTTTTTAACTTATAACCCCTCACAATCAAACAAGAACAGAAAAGGTCCATTAAAAGGTTCAAAAATCATTAATTCGCAAGCACCCTCGTTTTAACCATTTTTTGAATGTTTTTTTTAATTTTCAACTTACAACTTATTCATGTGTGACATAATGTAATGCTTTCATTATTCATTGATAACTTTTAGGATCATGGAACAAAAAACACAAAAAGTGTCCAAATGGATAAATTCATCGTCCCCGACTTTCACCTCTCCAAGCCAAGCTTAAAAACAAGATCATTGCAAAATACAAGTTATGATGCTAACACTACTCATAAAAGCTAATTGTGTAATTACTTTTCCTCCCTTATTTCTTAATTTTCTATCTCAAGATTTTATTTAAGTCATATACCCGAAGGCTCTTTAAGACTTTTATTTCGATATTTATTAATTCCAAAAATAATGCGTAACGGTTAAAAATGCAATAATTAGTTCCTATCCCTTTTCAAAAGATCAAATGTCATCAAAATTAAAGTCCACATCGAGGCGACCAAAATTTGGCTTTTATTAGGATACTTAAGCAAGGCACCATTCATGTCATATACCCTAAGGCTCTTTAAGGGATAAGCAAAATATTTATTATTGTGATACATATAGTATGCCAAATTAAATATTCCTGATGTGTACTTATCTTGATCACAAATGAACTAAAGAAAACTTCTATTAACTAATTATTAACCAAAAAAACCGCACAACTCTATTTATTAAACAATTATATATAAAGGTGAAACAAGCTAATGGGAGAAAAAAACCACAATTAACACTTATGAGCTTGAAAGAGAACCAACTACTCT
>BQNB010109952.1:0-18741 GCA_026074375.1 Tanacetum coccineum
TATAAAGTTTACGTAGTTTTATATTAAACCACTTCTTTAACACTTTTTTTATAAACATTTTTTATTTTTATAAAATTTTTGGATTTGTTTTATTGTTTTTTTTATAAAAACGTTTTTTATTTAGTGAAAAATAGTTTTAATTTATAAAGTTTAGATTTTTTATTAGTTTAGTTGTCGATGGAGTCGTCATTATTTTCGGGTCACTCTAAGCTAATTTTGGCAGGGGCGGATCCATTTAGAAGTTATGGGGGGGGGGGGGGTGCCCTCCATAGTCCGTCAAAAAATATCGATTTTTAGTGTAAAAAGATAATTTTATTGACTTTTTTTATTAAAATGTACCCCATCACAAAATCAAATTGCCCCCACTCGATGACTAAAGTCCAACATTTAACACTCTAAAACCTTAAAATCCTTCATTTTCTAAGTGACAATACTCGATTTTTCATTTCGATCCTCGCTTTTATCCTATTTTTTGCCGTATTTTGTTGCTATTGTGAAGAATTGTTTTTGGCCCCCCACAATACAATTTCCTGGTTCCGCCACTGAATTTTGGGTTTCTCTTTTTCTTATGTTTTTTATTATTTTTTTATGTTTATTGTCATGCTTAGTTTTGTTATTATTATTATTAATCTATTTGTTGCTTTTAGCATAATTATAATTATGTTTATTAGCGAGTACTTTGCCTATGTTTGTTTAGAAATAAGTGGTTAGGTTATTAGGAATGTGATTGAACGTTTGTTGGTGAATTTAGTATGTATTTTAGATTAGTTTATTCACCAAAGATATAACAACCTGCAATTTTTATTAATGTAATTTTTCATCTATTAAATTAGATGCACTGTAATATCCATCTATTATAAATATATCACCTTCTTACAGGGAATTTTTTTTGCTTTATCTCATTATGCAAAGTAAACGAGCTCACGCAACCTCTATCAATGTCATCTATATCTATGTTTAAATCATGAAAACATCCTAATATGTCAAATCTATATCCTAATATCATTTTTACCAAATACATTATCCATTTAACGTACTTTTCAAAACGTTATATCAAAACAAGCATAAAACGTTAACGTTTACATCAAAACCCTAATTATATGTAATGTATACAAATAAAAATGAATGTGCAAACCTTCAAGCATGTGTACAATGCACAATATTTGATTTATATTTTCCTTCCAAATCAATGTACAAGTCTTAAACACACAATGTACAAGCTAATCGTGCCTAAAATCCTAATTAGGTCATTTAAGCTCCTAAACCATGTTTAAACTTTACACCACTTTAGCACAAGGTACAAGTACTTATGTCATGACTCCTAAACTCTAATCTATCCCTAATCTTAACCCTAATTTATGTTTTAAAACCCTAAAACATAAAACAAAACCCTAAACCCTAATTTCACTTAAACCTTAAAACTAAACCCTAAAACCTAAAACTAAGCCCTAAACCCTAATCCTAAACACTAAACCATAATCCTAACACTAATCCTAAACCTTAATCTATCCTAAACCCTAACCCTAACTCGATCTAAACACTTAAAAATCCTAAACGAACCCTAAACCAAACCTGACACCACTTTTCTTTCCTTTTTGACCCATTTTACACCCAAGCTAACCAAGCACCCTAAGCACCTCTATGACTCACCAAGCAGCCACCCAAGTAGCTTACAAGCACCAACATCACCTCCTTGTAAGCTACTTGTAAACAAAATACCTCCGTATCCTTTTTCTTGTAGCCGTGGCCTCCAAACAACCCCCCACCTCTTCATGGCTAGTTCTAGCTTTCCTTACTCATCCTACTAGCCCCTCTTAGTCATCTTAACTAGCCATGACACTAATCAAACTCAAAACTTAAGCACCAAGGATGTTTTCACCCTATAAATACACGAACCAAAGCACCCTTTTTCATCTCATCCCATACCCTCAAATGGAATTCTAGCCTTACATAGCAGCAATAGAAGATCAAGAGAAGTCTCTAAGCTCAGAATAGAAGCCAAGAATAAAGAAAAATGAAGCCTTGAAGTCGTTACTAGGCGTACGAACCCGAAAACCCCATTTTGACCATTTTAGCTCAAGTAATCCTAAGATCTTGTTCCATAAGCTTATATTATGTACAATAATGTTCATAATACTATTAAAATCATATATGAACTCTTGTTTGAAGCTTTAAATCCTCAAACCCATGTGTTTTGATAAAAACCCTAAAAATGACCCGTTTTGATTTTCTAGCTAACGGATCCTTTTTCTAAACTTTTGTTACGTTAAAACTTCTTATTTTAGCTTATACTAATAAGCTATAACCTGCAAATATCATTTGGAATCTTAAAATAACCTTGCATGGCTTTTTGGACTTGTTTTGCAAAAGTTTCCATGCATAGGGGTATATATCGTAACTTTCTGAAATTTATAACTAAAGGGGCTGAAAATGTCATTATACTAAAGTTATAACTATAAGGACCTATTTTGTCAAATTTCAAAGTTAAAGGTTTAAATTATATATACTTTATATATAAAGGACTAAACTTGTAAAAGTTTATAAACCAAGGGTATATATTGTAACTTATCATCGACTAGCTTTTGAAGAAACTTATAATCTTATCGTATCACGATACTAGGGAATTTCATGTGAGGGGTTCCATTTGGGTATTTGTTTTGACGAGTTTGCTGGGTTTACGATTTAAAGTGCCCTGGCTCCTCAAACAATACTGCGTGGCCTCTGAATTATGATAGCCCGAACAGTGATACAATATTCCATAAATTAATCAAATCAAAGTAATACGTTAAACTTTATGAAGTTTTGAAACATAAACCATCACACTAAGACTTGACATATTACCCTCAGGTTGCGTGACGAGGCCGTTACTTTCACTTGATATACTGAACTTCCCCGCCCGGGTAGATAACATCGTACTACCATACGGACGCATTTCTCTTGATATACTTTTGCCATCAATCAGATTTCCCCTGTTAAGGTGAGTTCATAGCCTCACTTTTAAATCTCTTGAATGTTTTCATAAACCCGTGAGGGGGATACATGCTATAAACTATGAATACAAGTGTTTTCCAAATGTATGTTATCTTGATATATTATTGCTTGTGATCTAAGTCCCTTTATGCCAAAAGACCCCACTATCATGGACCATTAATCACTTGCGAGTGAACGCGAATATTGTGGATAGATCTATCGGGATTGACGAATCCCGTTTGTGTTAGCCGGATAGGTAACCAAACGCACTATATTTGAATCTCATAGGTATATGGCAATTACCTACACCGGGGGCCATTATCATTATATATATCATTATTGATATATACACAAGTCAGTTTGTGTGCCATGAGCTTAGACGCAATAATACACTATTGATACTGTTTTCTATAATAATTGTACTCATTGCAATTATCACTATTTTTGGGTGTATAACAACGTAACCCACTATCCATGATGACTTGTATTCACACTATTTATCATAAACCTATGAATTTCACTCAACCATTGTGTTGACCTTTTTAGCATGTTTATCTCAGGTAATTGAGCAAACTATGGCACGGAGTGGCACGGACTTGAAGATGGCTAAACTGTTATCATTCACTTTATGTTTTTAGATTTTGGGACTTCTCTTTTGTAAAAACTCTGATGAATAAACAAATGATAACTTAATTTTCCAAAAACGTCTCTTTATTATTCGTTTTCTATGATTATGACTGTTGTACTATGAAGTAATACCCCATATTAGCTTCCGCTGCTATATGTCAATAATGGGGGTGTTACAGATTGGTATCAGCGCCATGGTTATAGAGAACAAGGTTAAAACCTTAACTATAACTACTTTTCTTCTTCTAGCCAAGAAAGTCCTCCGTGCCACTGCATTTCCCGAATAGTATGTAAAGATACATAACTACTATACTATTATATAAATAACTTATGTTATTTACACTGGGTTGTTACACAGTTATGTCTTCATCCAACCACCCTATTATCGTCCCATCCGATTCCGATATTGAGGTTGCTTTTTCCTCTACAAATGTTCCAGACTATTTCCCAGCCACATCAGGAAACACTTCTCCTGACTCTTCAAATGATTTAACTAAGTATCTTTTGGCCATACTAGTCTTCTCACCTTTACATGATGATCCGTATATGGAAATCATGCAAGCATATGATGCTACTGATAATGAATTACCTATTCCTCCACTTCAAGCTCCTATTGCTCCACCAACTATTATGTCTCCATCTCCAGTGTTATCACTATCACCAATGTTTGATTCTCGAGATTTATTTCCTCCCGAGGAGATTTCACCACCTAAAGACATTGAGACTCCTGTTGAATCACCCATTCCAATATCTCCATCTTCATCAGTAGGATCTTCATCACCAATTAGGTCAACTACACCACCACCAGACTATCCTTTTGATAAATCTATCTTCGCAGAGTTAGATAACTCATTATGGATCATACCGCGACCACTGGGAAGTGAACCAGTCCCCGAGGAACCTAATGAGTCAGATGCTTGTGAAAGTATTCATCTCTGGAAATGATCATTGAGAATATCCAAGTTTGTCATCAAGGGTCTTCTAAACAAGATTCAAGAACTCAAAAACAACAAGGGAGAACCACCAGATTAGATTTGTGTCATTTACAGCTTTCTAGAATCCAACCACTAGATGTATGGTATAAATAATGACACTAGTCAAATTTTGTTATGTAAATTATATAGACAAGTTATTTATACAAATGATGATTCTGTTATACCTCGTTGTTTCATAATACCAATTTTGTATGTCGAGATTGTCTATCCTATATCCTATAGTATGATGACTCATATCTTTATCCAAGATTACTATGATTCTTTTACCATCTGATTTTCTCAAACCTTTAAACACTAAGCCTTCTATTAGATCACTCACTTCATTATCTCCAGAAGACTTAAATTCTAAAATTTCCATTGTATCCTGCAATGTATTACCAAAAAAAAATGATCACAAGTCTTTACATTATACCTTAACTTGTGATATGACTATATCATTTTAAGGATTCTTATCCTGTGTTGTCTTGATAGATGCGTCCCAAGAGAACATCAACATCTGCAGCACCAGCTATGACTCAGGCTGCCATCCGACAACTAGTTGTTGATAGTGTTGTTGCTGCACTGGAAACAACCTACAACCAGTATCCGTAACATGTAATGCCTGTAGAGAGAAAGGGAATTATGAAAATCAAGCAAAAAGGGGAAACTATAAAGAGTTCATAAGCTGTCAACCTTTCTACTTCAATGGTACGGAAGGAGCTGTCGGACTCATTCGTTGGTTTGAACGGACTGAATCAGTGTTTTCTCGTAGCAACTGTGCCGAGGAAAACAAAGTAACATTTGCTACTGGTACTTTAACCGATGATGCCTTGTCTTGGTGGAATGCATATGCCCAACCTATTGGGATAGAACAAGCCAACAGGATCACCTGGACCGAATTGAAAAGGCTCTTAACCAATAAATATTGCCCTCGAACTGAAGTCAAGAAGATGGAAGACGAATTTTACAACTTGGTTGTAAAAGGAAATGATCTCAAGACTTATATTAGAAGATTCCAGGAATTGGCAGTTTTATGCCCAAACATGGTGCCAAATTATGAGAAACTCATGGAAGTCTTCATCGGGGGATTACCCAGAAGTATTGAAGGAAATGTTACTGCTTCGAAGCCTCAAACTTTGGAGGAAGCCATTACCATAACCTAAAGGTTGATGGAGCAGGTAGTAAAACACAATTATGCGCAAGAAGCCAATGATCATAAACGAAAGTTTGATGATAGAAGAAACACCACTGACAACAACAACTACCCCAAAAATCACAACAACAACTACTACCCCAAAAATCACAACAACAACTACCAAGATAACCGCAACAATAACAACCGTAACCATGAACAGAATCAACAGAATAGAAGGCAAGAAACCTTCAGGACTTATGCTGCCACCAATGGGAATACTGGAAATCGACCTTTTTGTGAAAGGCGCACCCTACATCACATAGGACCTTGCACTGTCAAGTGTCAGACTTGCAACAGGGTAGGTCATCTGACCAGGAACTACAAAAACAAAAGACCAACCACTGGAAACAACCTACAACCAGTATCCGTAACTTGTAATGCCTGTGGAGAGAAAGGGCATTATGCAAATCAATGCTCAAAAGCAAACAACAGGGCCACAGGGGAGCCTACTTACTAAGAGACAAGATTGCTTTTGTTCACTTTAGGATTTCTACCCTAGAAACAACTCTCGAGGATATTCAAGTTCGCCACCAGTTATATATGAAGGATCTTCTGAAACCCACTTCATAAGTTTAAAAACCCCAAACACCAAGCTACTATCCTGTCATTTATTACTTTTATCTAGAATCCTACCACGAGACACGTAGCATAAGTGTCAACACTTGTAAAGTTTTAATGATGTAAGATATGTAAGATAAAGTTATCCATGAAATAATAAAGTGGTAATTCCGTTACGCCTTGATGTTTGATGATATCAAAACTTGACATCGTTTTTCAATCCTATTAGTTCTATTATATTCAACTCTAAATAATCGCCTCCTACCTTTGAAACACTTATGCAACAACAAAGATCTTCGATCTTGATAATATGGGTTCTCGTGCAATTTATTGTTCATTAAACTCTTCCCATCGCTTCTTATGATTTTGAAAAATCATATCATCTTCTACACATCACCATTTTGATATCATGTTTTATGCTTAGGTAGGATGATTTATAATCGTCTTATTGAAATGAATTAGGACGCTTCTTCATTTGAATAAGGAAATTATAAATTACCAAACTATGAATTTATAATTTCTCAGTTACAAGGATCGGGACGCCTCTTTTTGTAAGTGACAAATTATAAATGAGTAGGCTTAAGTATATGACAATCGGTGATCCGTTTGTACGAACAAATCCCTTACTTCATGAAATAATTGTCAATATTACCCTTATATGAATAAATCTCTAAACTTTTACACTTTATCATTCGACTAAATCTCGAGATGAGATTTCCTTTAAGGGAGGGAGACTATAACAACCCGCAATTTTCATCAATGTAAATATCCATCTATTAAATTAGATGCATTGTATTATCCATCTATTATATATACACCACCTTTATACAGGGAAATTTTTTGTTTTATCTCATTTTGCAACGTAACTTGCATCTCTAAAGTACTTGAGCTCACGCTACCTCTATCAATGTTATCTATATCTATGTTTACCTCATGTAAACATCCTAATATGTCAAGTCAATATATTAATATCATTTTACCATGTACATTATCCATTTAACGTACTTTTCAAATTGTTATCTCAAAACAAGCATTATACGTTAACGCTTACATAAAAACATAATTATATGTTATTGTATACATTATAACAATATGATTGTGCAAGCCTATTCAAATTGTGTACAAAGTGTTAAAAAATGCCCACATTTGAATAACTTTTCCCTCCAAAACAATGTACAACTCTTTTTAGCTCAATGTACAAGCCAATAAAGCATAAAATTCAAACTAGCACATTTCCCTCCAAAATCTTAAGGATTTCGTACCACCTCTTTAGCACTAATTACAAGCACTCAATACAAAATATTTAAACACTTTTAACTCTCTAATATCAGCTCCTACACTAACCCTAAAACCTTAATCCTAAACCCGAAAACCCTAGCAAACCCGTTACACCCTTAAACTAGTTCATAGTTTTCAGAAATCTGATCCGTTGATAAAACATAGGATCTGGGAAAAATCAATAGGCTTTGAGTATTAAGTGAAAATACTAGGTTGTAGCCCTATGTCTTGTGATCATTTTTCCGGTTGACTCAACCCGATTCGACGTCGGATGAATTAGTTATAGCCGAAATGGCAAAGGTGCGCAGATTCTGCACACCTGTAGTAAACGGCTATTATCTCTACATTTTTGTATAGTAACCCCTAAATATGTAAAACTAAAAGTTGTAGAGGACTCAAATATCTAACCATGCTCATTGGTTTGAGCTTCATCGGAGTTACGGTTTGTAAATGGCAACCATTCTACCGAGACTAATGTTGGCTGTCCAAAAACGGCCATGTATAAACTAAATAAATACCTCAAGCTCCTTCATGACTCACCACCACCTTCATCACCATGACCTCACCACCACATCACTATCACTCCAGCACCTTAAAAGCACCTCCATCACCACCTTGTAAGCTCCTTGTCACCTACTAGTCCTTCTTGTGGCCAAATACATATCTTGATCCCTTCTCCAACTGTCCTTGGCCTCTAAGGTGTAAAACTTGGGCACTAAGGCTCCATGAGCCCTATAAATAGCCGAATACCCCTTTCCATTCAAATCACACCTCAACAACTCATTTACTTGTCAATGGAGTTCTAACTCAGATCAAGGAAGGTCAAGAGATGACCCTAAGCTCAGAATAGAAGCCAAGAAGCAAGAAAAACGAAGCCTTGATGTCGTTACTAGGTGTACGAACCCGAAAACCTCATTTCGACCCATTTCTAGTTCAAGTAAGCTAAGATCTTGTTCCATAAGCTTATAATCTGTATTAGAATGTTCATAATACTCTTAATATCATATATGAACTCTTATTTAAAGCTTTGAATCCTCAAACCCATGTGTTTTTGATAAAAACCCTAAAAATGACCCATTTTGATTTTCTAGCTAACGAATCCTTTTTCTAAACTTTCATTACGTTAAAACATCTTATTTTAGCTTATACTAATAAGCTATAACCTGCAAATATCATTTAGAATCTTAAAATAACCTTGCATGACTTTTTGGACTTGTTTTGCAAAAGTTTCCATGCATAGGGGTATATATCGTAACTTTCTGAAATTTATAACTAAAGGGGCTGAAAATGTCATTATACTAAAGTTATAACTATAAGGACCTATTTTGTCAAATTTCAAAGTTAAAGGTTTAAATTATATATACTTTAGAATATAAAGGACAAACATGTAAAAGTTTATCACCAAGGTATATATTTAACTTATCATCACTAGCATTTTGAGGAAAACTTATAATCTTATCGTATCACGATACTAGGGAATTTCATGTGAAGGGTTCCATTTGGGTATTTGTTTTGACGAGTTTGCTGGGTTTACGATTTAAAGTGCCCTGGCTCCTCAAACAATATTGCGTGGCCTCTGAATTATGATAGCCCGAACAGTGATACAATATTCCATAAATTAATCAAATCAAAGTAATACGTTAAACTTTATGAAGTTTTGAAACATAAACCATCACACTAAGACTTGACATATTACCCTCAGGTTGCGTGACGAGGCCGTTACTTTCACTTGATATACTGAACTTTCCCGCCCGGGTAGATAACATCGTACTACCATACGGACGCATTTCTCTTGATATACTTTTGCCATCAATCAGATTTCCCCTGTTAAGGTGAATTTATAGCCTCACTTTTAAATCTTTTGAATGTTTTCATAAGCCCGTAAGGGGGATACATGTTATAAACTATGAATACAAGTGTTTTCTAAATGTATGCTATCATAATATATTATTGCTTGTGATCTAAGTCCCTTTATCAAAAGACCCCCACTATCCAGGGACCATTGATCACTTACGAGTGACTCGCAAATATGGAGATAGGCCTATCGGGATTGACGAATCCCGTTTGTGTTAGCGGAAGGTAACCAAACGCACTATATTTGTAACTCTAGGTATATGGCAATTACCTATACGGGGCCATTATCATTATATATATCATTATTGATATATACACAAGTCAGTTTGTGTGCCATGGAGCTTAGACGCAATAATACATTATTGATACTGTTTTCTATAATAACTGTACTCATTGCAATTATCACTATTTTTGGGTGTATAACAACGTAACCCACTATCCATGATGACTTGTATTCACACTATTTATCATAAACCTATGAATTTTACTCAACCTTTGTGTTGACCTTTTTAGCATGTTTATCTCAGGTAATTAAGCAAACTCTGGCACTGAGTGGCATGGACTGAAGATGGCTAAATTGTTATCATTCAACTTTATGTTTTCCTGTAGATTTGGGACCTCTCTTTTGTTAAAAGCTCCGATGAATAGAATGAATGATAACAACTTTTTGCCAAAAACGTCCTTTTATGAAGTAGTATTTTCTATGATTATGAACTGTTGTAACTATGAAGTAATACCCCAGATTAGCTCTTCCGCTTGCCTATATGTACAAAATGAGGGGTGTTACAGATTGGTATCAGCGCCATGGTTATAGAGAACAAGGTTAAAACCTTAACTATAACTACTTTTCTTCTTCTAGCCAAGAAAGTCCTCCGTGCCACTGCATTTCTCGAATAGTATGTAAAGATACATAACTACTATACTATTATATAAATAACTTATGTTATTTTACAAATTATGATTCCGTTATACCTCGTTGTTTCATAATACCAATTTTGTATGTCGAGATTGTCTATCCTATATCTAGTAGTATGATGACTCATATCTTTATCCAAGATTACTATGATTCTTTTACCATCCGATTTTCTCAAACCTTTAAACACTAAGCCTCCTATTGGATCACTCACTTCATTATCTCCGTATCTATCTCTAGAAGTCTTAAATTCCAAAATTTCCGTTGTATCCTGCAATGTATTACCAAAGAATGATCACAAGTCTTTACATTATACCTTAACTTGTGATATGACTATATCCTTTTTATGATACTTATCCTGTGTTGTCTTGATAGATACTCCCCAAAAACATCACATCTGCAGCACAGCTATGACTCAGGCTGCCATCCACAACTAGTTGTTGATAGTGTTGTTGCTGCTCTGGAAGCATAAGTTGCTACCATGGCAAATACTAACAATCCCAATAGGAACACCGGACCAAGAGAAACTCCTGTAGCAAAAATGAGAAACTATAAAGAGTTCATAAGCTGTCAACCTTTCTACTTTAATGGTACGGAAGGAGCTGTCGGACTCATTCGTTGTTTTGAACGGACTAAATCGGTGTTTTCTCGTAGCAACTGTGCCAAGGAAAACAAAGTAACATTTGCTACTGGTACTTTAACCGATGATGCCTTGTCTTGGTGGAATGCATATGCCCAACCTATTGGGATAGAACAAGCCAACAGGATCACCTGGACCGAATTGAAAAGGCTCTTAACCAATAAATATTGCCCTCGAACTGAAGTCAAGAAGATGGAAGACGAATTTTACAACTTGGTTGTAAAAGGAAATGATCTCAAGACTTATATTAGAAGATTCCAGGAATTGGCAGTTTTATGCCCAAACATGGTGCCAAATTCTGAGAAACTCATGGAAGTCTTCATCGGGGGATTACCCAGAAGTATTGAAGGAAATGTTACTGCTTCGAAGCCTCAAACTTTGGAGGAAGCCATTACCATAACCCAGAGGTTGATGGAGCAGGTAGTAAAACACAATTATGCGCAAGAAGCCAATGATCATAAATGAAAGTTTGATGATAGAAGAAACACCACCGACAACAACTACCCCAAAAATCACAACAACAACAACTACCAAGATAACCGCAACAATAACAACCGTAACCATGAACACCATCAACAGAATAGAAGGCAAGAAACCTTCAGGACTTATGCTGCCACCAATGGGTATACTGGAAATCGACCTTTTTGTGAAAGGTGCACCCTGCATCACATAGGACCTTGCACTATCAAGTGTCAGACTTGTAACAGGGTACGTCACCTGACCAGGAACTATAGAAACAAAAGACCAACCACTAGAAACAGCCTACAACCAGTATCTGTAACTTGTAATGCCTGTGGAGAGAAAGGGCGTTATGCAAATCAATGCTCAAAAGCAAACAATAGGGCCACAGGGGATCCTACTTACTAAGAGACAAGATTGCTTTTGTTCACTTTAGGATTTCTACCCTAGAAACAACTCTCGAGGATATTCAAGTTCGCCACCAGTTAATAAATGAAGGAACTCGACACCCACATCAAAATGATATAAAAACCTCAAACACCAAGCTACTATCCTGTCATTTATTACTTTTATCTAGAATCCTACCACGAGACACGTAGCATAAGTGTCAACACTTGTAAAGTTTTAATGATGTAAGATATGTAAGATAAAGTTATCCATGAAATAATAAAGTGGTAATTCCGTTACGCCTTGATGTCTGATGATATCAAAACTTGACATCGTTTGTCAATCCCATTAGTTCTATTATATTCAACTCTGAATAATCGCCTCCTACCTTTGAAACACTTATGCAACAACAAAGATCCTCGACTGATAATATGGGCATCTGTGCAATTAATGTCTCATTACTCTTCCCATCGCTTCTTATGATTTTGAAAAATCATATCATCTTCTACACATCACCATTTTGATATCATGTTTTATGCTTAGGTAGGATGATTTATAATCATCTTATTGAAATGAATTAGGACGCTTCTTCATTTGAATAAGGAAATTATAAATTACCGAACTATGAATTTATAATTTCCTCAGTTACAAGGATCGGGACGCTCTTTTTTGTAAATGACACCATTATAAATGAGTAGGCTTAAGTATATGACAATCTGTGATCCATTTGTACGAACAAATCCCTTACTTCATGAAATCATCTCTGAACTTTTACACTCTATCATTCGACTAAATCTCGGGACGAGATTTCCTTTAAGGGAGGGAGACTATAACAACCCGTAATTTTCATCAATGTAATTATCCATCTATTAAATTAGATGCACTGTATTATCCATCTATTATATATACACCACCTTTATACAGGGAAATTTTTTGTTTTATCTCATTTTGCAACCTACATGCATCACTTAAAGTAAACGAGTCTCACGCAACCTCTATCAATGTTATCTATATCTATGTTTACCTCATGTAAACATCCTAATATCGTAATATCAATTTTACCAAGTACATTATACATTTAAACGTACTATTTCAAAGCGATATCTCAAACAAGCATTAAAACGTTAACGTTACATCAAAACCCTAATATATGTAATGTATACATATAAAATGAATGTGCAAGCCTTAAAGCATGTGTACAATTTTAAATAACTTTTCCCTCCAAAACAATGTACAACTCTTTTTAGCTCAATGTAAAAGCCAATAAAGCATAAAATTCAAACTAGCTCATTTCCCTCCAAAATCTTAAGAATTTCGTACCACCTCTTTAGCACTAATTACGAGCACTCAATACACAATATTTAAACACTTTTCCCTCTCTAATCTCAGCTCCTACACTAACCCTAAAACTTTAATTATAAACCCGAAAACCCTAGCAAACCCGTTACACCCTAAGAAAGTTCATAGTTTTTAGAAATCTGATCCGTTTGATAAAACATAGGATCTGGGAAACATCAGTAGGCTTTGGGTATTAAGTGAAAATACTAGGTTTTAGCCCTATGTCTTGTGATCATTTTTTCGGTTGACTCAACCCGATTCGATGTCGGATGAATTAGTTATAGCCGAAATGGCAAAGGTGCGCAGATTCTGCACACCTGTAGTAAACGGCTATTATCTCTAGATTTTTGTATAGTAACCCCTAAATATGTAAAACTAAAAGTTGTAGAGGACTCAAATATCTAACCATGCTCACTGGTTTGAGCTTCATCGGAGTTACAGTTTGTAAATGGCAACCATTTTACCGAGACTGATGTTGGCTGTCCAAAAACGGCCATGTATAAACTAAATAAATACCTCAAGCTCCTCCATGACTCACCACCACCTTCATCACCATGACCTCACCACCACATCACCATCACTCCAGCACCTTACAAGCACCTCCATCACCACCTTGTAAGCTCCTTGTCACCTACTTGTCCTTCTTGTGGCCAAAAACCCTCCAACACCCCACACCTTGCAAATCTACACTTCTAGCTCACAATACTCATCTCTAGGCATCCTTAGTCATCTATCTACAGATCTTGATCCCTTCTCCAAGTGTCCTTGGCCTCAAGGAGTAAAACTTTTTGGGCACTAAGATCCCATGAGCCCTATAAATAGCCGAATACCCCTTTCCATTCAAATCACACCTCAAAAACTCATATACTCGTCAATGGAGTTCTAACTCAGATCAAGGAAGGTCAAGAGAAGTCCCTAAGCTCAGAATAGAAGCCAAGAAGCAAGAAAAACGAAGCCTTGAAGTCGTTACTAGGCGTACGAACCCGAAAACCCCATTTTGACCCATTTCTAGCTCAAGTAAGCTAAGATCTTGTTCCATAAGCTTATAATCTGTATTAGAATGTTCATAATACTCTTAATATCATATATGAACTCTTATTTAAAGCTTTGAATCCTCAAACCCATGTGTTTTTGATAAAAACCCTAAAAATGACCCATTTTGATTTTCTAGCTAACGAATCCTTTTTCTAGACTTTCGTTACGTTAAAACATCTTATTTTAGCTTATACTAATAAGCTATAACCTGCAAATATCATTTAGAATCTTAAAATAACCTTGCATGACTTTTTGGACTTGTTTTGCAAAAGTTTTCATGCATAGGGGTATATATCGTAACTTTCTGAAATTTATAACTAAAAGGGGATAAAAATGTCATTATACTAAAGTTATAACTATAAGGACCTATTTTGCCAAGTTTCAAAGTTTAAGGTTTATATTATATATACTTTATATATAAAGGACTAAACTTGTAAAAGTTTATAAACCAGGGGTATATATTGCTAATTTTGCAAACTTATAAAATATTATATTTTTATATTAATTATAAAAATGTATTTAAATTATTCTAGCTTTTGAAGAAACTTAAAACTATAATCACAATACTAGGGAGCTTCATGTAAGGGGTTTCATTTGGGTATACATTTTCACGAGTTTGCTGGATTTACGATTTAAAGTGTCTTGGCTCCTCAAACGTTTACTACATGACCTCTGAATTATGATGGCCCGAACAGTGATACGATACTTCCATAATAAATTCAATCAAAATGATATTTTGCCATCAATCGGATTTTCCATGTTAAGGTGAGTTCATAGCCTTACATTTAACTCTTTTAAATATTTCATAAACCCGTGAGGGGGATACATGCTCAATTGTTTTTAATATACACAAGTACTTAAAACTTATATTGTGAGATTTCATAGCCTCGCTTTTAACCCGCGAGGGGATACATGCTCAATTGTTTTAATATACACAAGTACTTAAAACCGATATTGTGAGTTCATAGCCTCATATTTCAATCTTTTGAATGTTTTATAAACCCGCGAGGGGGATACATGTTGTTCACGAACTCTTTTACATACTCGTTTATTTTATAACAATGTGATTACTTTTTAAAGACTTAGTGAGTTCATAGCCTCACTTTTAAATCTGGCTGGATAGGTAACCAAACGCACTATATTTGAATATTATAGGTATATGGCAATTACCTACACCGAGGGCCATTATCATTATATATATCATTATTGATATATACACAAGTCAGTTTGTGTGCCATGAGCTTAGACGCAATAGTACACTATTGATACTGTTTTCTATAATAATTGTACTCATTGCTATTATCACTATTTTTGGATATATAACAACGTAACCCACTATCCATGATGACTTGTATTCACACTATTTATCATAAACCTATGAATTTTACTCAACCTTTGTGTTGACCTTTTTAGCATGTTTATCTCAGGTAATTGAGCAAACTATGACACGGAGTGGCATGGACTGAAGATGGCTAAACTGTTATCATTCAAACTTTATGTTTCTGAGATTTTAGGACCTCTCTTTTGAAAAAACTCTGATGAAAAAATGAATTGTTTTTTGTGTGTGTTGTAAAGGTTACTAGTTAGTTCATTACATATCACAAGTTTGGGAACGGTTAAAAGAGGCTTTCAAATATGCTTGGTCTTGTATCACTATAAGTGGAATGGAGTGCACATGGGGAGTTGGAGATGGCATTGAGCCTTGCAATTGGAATGACAAGAGAGGGATTGAATTGTGACATTACCTTGGTTCTTTGTTGCCTAGTATTCTTAGGGATGGTTAGAAAATTAGGTTAAAATATTGGTTGGACTTTCCTAAGAAGGGAGGGTTGATGTTGCTTATTAAAAGGGGAGGGAAAGTGAAAATTTTGAAAGTGTTTAAGGGTGGTGGTGAGTTGTGTTGGGTATGTTGTGCATGCATGCATGCAAAATGATGCAAGCATGAAAGACCTACGTGTAGTCGGTAAAACTGAATGCATATGATTATAAAATCATGCTCATGAGAATGTTAACATGCTTGCTTAACGTAGACTAAACTTAGTCTAGTGGCGAAAAACGTACACAGATGGTTCTTGTTATGCGCGAGATAACCTAACGGTTATACGTAAAGTCTATTATTTCCTTATTTAGAATAAAACGTTCAAGTTTATGGAATAAATGTTAACCCAGAATTGTATGTTGTCACAGAATTGATTTGGAGACTGACGAATAGATTAAGGATAGTGGTTGCACAAAGCATATGACGGGTAACAGAAAGCTATTTCTTCGTACAAAGCATACAATGGAGGTAACGTAATTTTTGGTAGTAATCTATGAGGAAATATCATTGGCAAATGTACGATCTCTCATGACTCTCTTAATATTGCAAATGTTGAGCATGTAGATGACTTAGGTTCTTATCTACTTAGCGTTAGTTAAATATGTGATAATAAGTGTAAGGTAATATTTTCTGAGCACGATAGTGAATACTAAAGATGGAAAGACCATAGGTAGAGGTAAGAAGAGCGGCTTGTATGTGATGAAAATAGAAAATAAGCCAAAAGAAAAAATTTGTCTAGCAAGTATTGACGAAAACTCTACATTATGGCATAGGAGATTAGGTCACGCAAAAATGCGTTTAATTCAATCTTTAGTGTCTAAGGAACTAGTTAAAAATTTATCTAAGCTTAAGTTTGATCAACATTTCTGTGACGCTTATAAAATTAGAAAACAAGCTCACGCTAGTCACAAAGCTAAGAACATGGTCTCAACGACTAGATGCTTAGAACTTTTACACATGGATTTATTCGATCCATCCGCCATACGGAGTTATGGAGGAAACCGTTACACCTTAGTAATAGTAGTCGACTATTCTAGGTACACATAGACAAGATTTCTAAAACTAAAACTGAGGCTTTCGAGCAATTTGAGATATTTAGTAAAAATGTCAAAAATCAATTAGGTTGTTCGATAATCTTCATTAGGACGGATCATGGTCGGAAATTTGATAATGAAGTATAGGATTACTCACAACTTCTCTGCTCCACACATTCCATAATCAAACGGGGTTGTAGAAAGGAAAATTCGCACTTTACAAGGTCAAGAGATGAGTAGAACCATGTTAAACGAACAATCCATACTACAAAAGTTATGGTGCAACGCAATAGGTACCAACTTACATACTTAATAGGATTTTAATCAGACCCATCTTAGGGAAAACACCATACGAAATCTTGAGAGGTAGAAAACCTACTCTAGATTATTTGAAACTATTTGGAAGCAAATGCTTCATTTTAAATACGAAAGATTACCTCACCAAGTTTGACCTAAAATCATACAAAAGTGTTTTTTGCTAGACCGAGTGACACTACATTAATTTCTTTTTCTCGTCTGACATAATATTTTTGTCTTACTAAAAAGTGGGACCCGCCATTGACATCTTTTTATTCATTTTTGAAAAATATGTTTTGTCTTATTAAAATGTATGACCCACATTTGACGTTTTTTTAATAATACAACATTGTCATGTCAGTCGAGAAAAAAAATCATTGTAGCATAAAACGTCATTTCGGTCTAACAAAAAACAACCCACCAACTTTTGAACACGTGTCGAGAAATCACATGATATAATAGTCGGACAAAGATTAAATTTTAAAAAATTATTACCAACTCCGCCTCAAAATAAGTATCTTGTTTTAATTTTTTAATATTTTTATAACTTCAACTTTAAACATATTTGCACATGATAAAAATTATACTAATAAAAATAAATTTAAAATATAGTCCATTCAAATATTTTGTAAGGAGTATTACATAGTAAAAGAAAAGATAATTAAAATTAAAGTTGAAAAAAAAGATAATACTTAATTCAAAACAGAGAGGAGAAAGTAAACCCGTATTGGCTAGTTAGGAAATTAATCTATTTTTAATCATGTCGATCATTTGTATGATTGTCGTAACTAGAAATATTATTATTCTTGTTGTTCAAGTAGTAGTGTATTAAAAAAGTGACAATGAAAGAAAACTGTGTTTGTTCAAAAAAAAAAAAAAAAAATACTGTAGTGGTTAGCCTAATAATGGCTAATATTTAAGGAAGAGTTGATTAGATTAGGAAAAAAAAGAATACAATTATTATTATTATTATTATTATTATTATTAACAGCAAAGAAAAGGCAGTTGCTGAACTGGGGACACACCAACACCACATTACACCAGAGCAGAGAAAGAAAGAAAAAGCAAAGCCCAAAACCAAAGCAACAGCTACCCCTCTTCTTCTTCCACCATCACCACCTCACCTCTCTTCACGTGACCCACTTTCTTTTAATTAAAATTAGGGTTTCACATTTTTCAATTTCATTTATTATTCCAATCAGATCCCCTTCATTTTCACTCAATCCCCCCAAAAACGGTTAATTTATTGCTAATTTGCTTCATTTACGGTTAATTTGGTTTTTTTATACTCCACTTGCTGTATAAACGGTTAATTTACATTTAATTCTGTTAAATTTGGGGTTTTTGGTCGATTTTGACTTAA
>BQNB010109953.1:0-21521 GCA_026074375.1 Tanacetum coccineum
AGAAACCGGATTGCTTTTGTTGGACTTGACAATATCTTCAAGGGCTTTCTGAGAACCATCTTTATCTATACTGAAAGGTATCAAAGGAAACTGCATTGTGAGCAATTCCAAAACATTCTGAATACTTGGGCTTTCCTTTTCTGACAAGCTACATGAAGCTTGTGCTACAAGCAAGTCTAATAGCTGATGGGACATGGAAGCCTTCAAAGAAGGTTTGTCGTGTGTTCCATTAGAACCAAGGTACTTTTGGACAAAAGAAGGTAATGCAGAAACTTTTCTTTCCAGAAGCGTGAGAAAATCACCGTACCCAAAGGATTCGAAATTTTCGACAGCAACCTGCTGAGTAATCCATACCTCACACTTGAAAAGATTTCTATGAAAAAATTCGTTTTTTCTTTTTTTCTTCTCTCTTTCCCAAAAACAGAATTGGAAATCACTTGGAGACACATGAGTTATCTTAAATAACTCGACCAGCTTTCCTATCAAGATATCTTCAAGACTTACTCTGCGTAGGCAAATAAACAAGTTAATAAAATCTGAAAAACACGACGTTGCAATTTGAAACGGTCAGTGTGGAGACTAAAAAATAGATGGGGTTCCATTATTTTTATCTCCAATGAGTCAAATAGGTAAAATACCACCTTAGCCAAAAAAATTGGATAAGGTCAACGGTTGACCAAAGTGTAATATATGCTTAAAACCTAGTAGCCAAATTTCAAAATAACTTTAAAGCATTATTTATACTTAAAAGAGTGGCATTTACCCAGCTAATAAACAACCACTACTATTGTAAAAGACCTTATCATACGAGACCTTATGATGAGAAGACACAACAATAACAATACCCAATCTCGCTAGAGCAGGGTATGGGAATACAAATATCGTTAAAAATATTTTAAGAATTTGAACCAGAAAAAAGTAAATACCGTCTTAGCAAAACCCCTATAAGCTACCATTAATGCTATTCCATATAATGGTTGACTCAGAATAATCACATTTCCCAACAAACAAATAGGGTCAATTAAGCATGAGCAGAAACAGAAACACTCACCACAATGTTGTTTAGAGGCGTGCTTATTGACAAGCTGTGTATCAGTTTGTTCCGTCTCTATAGTCACATTATCAGTATGATTCATTGAATCCTTTACTGCTTCTCCTTGCTCAAGTGCTTGGAGAGTATCGTACATGCTATCTTGGAGGGTATCGTACATGCTATCCCACATTCCACGTTTTATAGACCTTATCTGAAAGAAAATTTGTTAGTTTGAGCCGAGTTTCATCAACTCCACATAGAGTGATAATAAATCATGTAGCATCTACACTGATCAACTTCTTTCTACATATTTAGGAGTTTCATAACATTCCACAAAAATAAAAAGAAATAGACGAAATATGACATAAATGTGGTGATGATTGACTAACCGCAACATTTATCAATCCAACTAAAGGGTATGACTAGTACAATTCTCGGGACAATTTTTTGGGAATCTTGGGCATGTCAGGTTTGTAGAACCTGGTCATCTGCTTCATGACTTACCATGGGCAAGAAAGATCTGTTACGTGTGTAAATAGCAGAAAATGAAATAAAAAAGAGACCAACGATCTAAAGTAACTCGTAAAGGACAGATACACAAAAAGTATATTAAAAAAAATTAGGCAACTCATAAGGGACCAAGAGACGAGAAACCACAAACCTTGAACACATCTTTGCCTTTGCATCTGTCCTTCCACAGCGTGATGAACGTCATCATAGAATCATTGTCTAGTGACATATCAGCTGGATGTTTACGTTTACAGCGGACCTTCTTACTAAGATTAACAACCACATAATCCTGTTTGTCACTGCCTCCTTTAGGGATTTTGCGGCTGGCATTAGATGTGCTGTCTATTGCATCTGCTTTTCTCTTTTTATTTGAACTTTTTTTGCCTTCATTGCTGTCAAGGGAAGGGCTCTATTCTTTTTCACCTAATATTCCAAGTCTTGTTTTTTCCTCAATTGCAGAGGGATACGGACACCTACTAACTCGATCATAACTTTTCATCTCTTAAGATGAGTTTTTGCTTTGACTAGTCAAACAAGGTTCATCCTCGTTGTCATCAGTTTCAATATCATCGTCGTTGTCTTCATCGTCGTCTTCGTCTTCTGAGCTTGATTTAAACCGTATGTGCTTATTGCCATGCTCGGTAGAAAATGACTTGATGCGCTGGGATATCACACTAAAATTATCATCCAGCTGTTTTTTCTGTGACGTGAAAAGAGGACTTTTTTGGTTTTCTTATCAGAACTTGGTATATATTTCTTTATTGTGGCAACTTCCAACGGCCTTGCTTGCCGGATAAATGAAATATGCAACCTACACAACAGAAAAACCAAGTTTAATTTAGTGTAGAGCAGTAGGTACACTATATCACTCTAATGCTAGCCCATATTTTCGACTAGAGTATCTACTACTGTAAATTTTCAACAAGGTTATACATGATCAAAATAATTTTTTCATCAAAGATGCCCTGCGATAGCAATTTAATTTGATTTCACTTTACTAAGAAAAGGTTAACTAGATTATGCATGACCAAAACATCATCTACGATAGATATTGCAATGGCTCAAGCTATACCAAATGATAGCAATTCAAATTTGAGAAGAAAAAAAAGGAAAACATTATCTTTTGACTGAAGAAAACAAGTACACCAGAAAAGCTGGTGTGAGATAATGAACTGAAATGAACATTATAAAAGAATAGGCTTAGAGCCAACAGAATTGTCAATATGTGTAATGCTAGCGACTAAAACACTACAAGGGAATCTAAAAACATACCCCAAACTTTGGATACGTACATGAAGCTTTTCCTTGCTATATGAAATCCAATAATTCGTCAGCCTTGATCTCTGCACCTTTATTAGCGTCCATGAACTCAACAAGATAGTTGAGTACCTCCTGGCTGGATATTTCGAACACTGGTTGAATCGGGGCTTACACAAAAATAATCATTTATTAGTGAATGTCGAATGAGAGGTCCCAACTGAAGCTCTTCAAACTGCTGATCTCCCTCATTCTTGCAGATTGCTGCCTCTAAATCAGCTAAGGTGGTGACTTTCCATACTCGAATAAAGCAATTAATGAATGCGTTTATCTGAATGAAAAAATAATGAAAATCAGATATGATGGTACAAATAAGGGGCTGTTTAACTTTACGTGGCCAATGTATTTATGCGACTTGTCAAGATCAGCAATTAGTTGCTTAAAGGCAGGCATGGTTAGCCAAATTTTTATGCCAAAATACTCGGTTTTCTTAAACAACTCCTTGGCTGCCTGTCTACAACCAACTATATCGGCCTATCAACTAGGGA
Organism: Tanacetum coccineum; assembly: GCA_026074375.1. Classification (NCBI taxonomy): domain Eukaryota; kingdom Viridiplantae; phylum Streptophyta; class Magnoliopsida; order Asterales; family Asteraceae; genus Tanacetum; species Tanacetum coccineum. Next base: position 3,349 of record BQNB010109953.1, read on the forward strand.
TTGAGCTTATCAATATCGACTCGCAAAACATTCAAAATCGACTCTACTTTAATCCAGTTGTGCTTGAGCTTGAGCTACTCGAGTATGATTCGGAGTCGAGCTCGGGTTTCAGAATACTAGGTCCGTGAGGCTAACGAATACTATCGAGCTTTGGTTAAATTACACTTTTACCCTTTTATTTACATATAATTACTTAATTATCATTACGATACAAAGTAATATGTACACGGTGCGAGTCAAGTCAAGCTAAATATCTCACTTATTTATCGAGCCCGAGCTTTTCTATCTTCTTTTGATTCGAGTCTCTGAGCTTGGCCTGTACTTGATTGTCTGGCTCGATTCAAACTAATCCCAAAACCTTGGCTCATTTTTTTAAAAATATAAATAAAACAGTAAGTATCATATTACCAGGTACCCAAAACATATCCGACTATTGTAATCCTACATAGTGTTGTGCGACTCGGTTTACAAGGCCGAGTAATCGTTGATTACTGGCTACAAGGATGGTGAGCGAGCATGGACGGAGCATTATAGGGGCAAGAAGGGGTTTGGGCCCCCCCAAAATTTTGATTTTTATATGTACGTTTAATGCTTTTTATCTAGTAATTAAATTGGTATTAGAACAAGTTTTAAGTTTGGCCCCTCCAAAATGAGATAACATTATTTCGGCCCCTCCGACAAAGCCTTTCAAGCTCCGTCCCTGTGAGCGAGGGAAGGTGAACTAAATTGGCCAAAAACATCACTTTAGTAAAAATTCTTTTAAAACTCGGTTTTAAGTACTTGAACAATTGTAATAATTCTATGGTCCTATGAGCACGTCATACATAAAACTTGAAAAAATAAATATAAAAATTTCCAATCCGAGTACTCCGTCCCTAGGCCGATTACTCGCTACAAGGTAGCCAACCACTCGAGTCATGATCCTAGATACTCAAAAACATCACAATCATAATCAGTTTATCCCAACACTAAAAACTAACTATCACAATAAACTATACTCGCTAACTATCAACACCATAAACAGTCGATTAAATGTAACTAATCTTTATACTACCTTTCCTTCAATCATAATGCTACCTAACTATTAGCTCCATAACTGCAACTCCTAGTTTTTGCAAAACATAGCCTTTATCTCGCGTCTTAAAATTTGATGTGAACATCAAAATATGTGGCAAGGAGCTTTAAGAATTAAAAGCTCGTTTTGCAATGAGCATTTATGTTTTGTAAACACTACTTTATGCTACTCGAGTAACATCTACGTTACCAAACACTTTTATGAAACAAACACCTGTTCCTAACTAACTAACTACTACTAATTCAACACTACTAACTTTTCGAATAACAAGTACGTTACCAAACACTTTTATAAAACAAAAGGCTAACTCCGAGCAAGCTACTAACTAACTAACCGCTACTCCTAATTTAACGCTAATTACTTTTCAAATAACAAATACGTTACCAAACATTTAAAAAAAAAACAAACGGCTAACTCCTAACACGCTACTAACTAACTAATTAACTAACCGCTACTCCTAATAAAAATCTTGCATCAAAATATCAACACGCTAAACAACATATCAAAATATGATAATAAGACTATACAAAGTAGACACCTAACGCGTCCCATGAGCAGCTCTCAAGCGCCAAAAGCACGTCCTGCGACACCTTTATAACCGAAATGTATTCGTTATTCGCAGCCGCCTTATCAATAACTTGATACCTGTTATTAGATGGATTGAATGTTTGGGATGATGAATTGATGATTCGATTGGTGGATTGAAGTATTGTGTGGTGATGTTAGGGTTAGGGTTAGGGTTTGGGATTGGGTAGTTAGGTTGTTGGTAAAAGTTGTTGAGTTGGTTGTTGTTACGGCTGTTGAACGGTGGTCGGTTGTACATGGTGGCTGACTGCGGAAAAAAATACCCGGGAATTGGGTTTTGTATGCCTAATTTTGTAACTAAGGCAAATATTTTATGATGCAACTAAATGCCGACTGAAAATGATGACTCAAAGGGTACTTTCGTCCACAAATTCTGAGCTATGAGATCTGTGTGTAAAATAAGGGGTAGAATTATCCGATCAGTATTTCCTTCAATTAGTGCAACAATTTCTCTCCACAGTTCATTTGATTCAATCGACAGTTACAATTTACTACAATCTCTCTCAATTTAAAAAAATATTCCAAACTTATCATCTTGATTCACATATTCGATTTCAAAATCATATCAAGAAAATAAGGGTTTATTTGAAACACACCAATTCACGATTTTTATTTTGATTACTTGAAAATTGTATAGGGTTTTTCTAACATGTGCCCCAGGGGCACATGTTAAGGTGGGGACATCAGGCTGTGTGTCACAGCTTGATTGGCCATCAGTTATTTGTGGGGCCTGATAATGATTAATAACAATAACTGTGGACCAATTCAGGCTGTGACACACAGCCTGTGTCCCCACCTTAACATGTGCCCCTGGGGCACATGTTAGAAAAACCCAATTGTAAATGGTATGTTGATTTTGCAGTTTTTTGTCGTTATTAATTTATATATTGTCAGATCCTTTCATACAGTTATTAATCCAATTAAAATTTGGATTATAATTGGATTAATAATTGTAAATAAATATGTCAATTTTGCAATTGTAATCAGATTTTTTTTGAGGTTATACAAAACTAACATGTGGCATAAAATTATGGAGGGTAAGAATTAAGAAAGAGAAAATTTCATGCAACATAATTGGTACATCTCACATGACACATGTGGGTGTGGATGTTTGTTTGTATAAATGGTGTGAGTCTAGCATTTCTCGTTTCTTATATCATTTGGTTTTGCATACTATTTCAATCAGAGCCAAGTTTGACATGTTTAATCTTTGTCCACTCTATTATATTTGTTAGTAGATAATATGGTCATACAAGGAGTTTTGATTTAAAGGTTTAGTTATTGACTTGCCCCATATATAGGTAGAAATATAATTGTAACTCTCGACATAAGAGAAAATTTTTTAAAATCTAGCCGACTGTCATCAATCATACATGACTATTTTAGGAGTTTGATATTTGGAATGACGAGGCATGCAGACCCGTGCGATGCACACGGGTTGTATCTTAGTTTTGTTCGCACCGGTTGCATATAATAGTTGCTTGCATAATGATCCTGTGAAACGTTGATCCGTTAGTTTAACGATCTATACTTTGAAAATTGAATGTGCAATGTTTAGCTACATAGTGCGAGAATTATTTGACATGTTAGATAATTTTTTAGGCTAAACATCATTCTGTGACTACTTGAGTTTTAGGTGTAAGTTTCAGCATTGTATAATACTGGCGTTGGATATAGGTTGTTAAGTTCTACGCATACCCGGGTCTTATGCGTTGGTTGCATCTAACGGGTGACCGAGCATGAAGTTTTTAAGACTTTGGACTGTATTTTTTACTGTCTATTGAAAGTTGAGTTCGTAGAATGGTACGCATTAGTTTGTATCTCTGATGACATGAATGGTATTTTTTAAACGGTCGTTAGTGCAAAGCCAAATATTAAGCCCGAAGGTTGTTAATGAAAGGCATGCTTATCTCGAAAACGATATGTTGTACAATACGTACAAATATTCCGGATAATATATATGACGGCATTATAAATAAATTGAATATTGCTTGCATGGATCTAAAACAAAGATTAATTATAGTTATATGTGCACATCTCTTTCATCTCTCATTTATTCACATATACATTGAAAATTATCTATGCTACATATAAAACAAACTAGTTTCATAGCTCGCCCGGATGGGCGGGCTAGCTTCGAAAAAGAAAACGTATAACAATGAAACAAAAATAGGAAAACATAATGTGTAATATTATTGAAACGATAAAAGAAGCATTTGGTTAAACACAAAAATATGCTAAAAGAATTCAAAGACGAAATAAAACTTCTTTATAAACGAAATTTGTCATGAAGTTTGTATAGTTCCCATCGTTGTCGCAACAAATAACCTTCAACCCTTTCTTGCTCTTTACTCTTGAGAATACCGGCTTTTGTAGAAATAATCCAATCTGCGATAATGATTGTTCTTGACTTTTATTAATCGTCATGGCAAAACATACTTGAACAGAAACTGTCTTCGGTTCAATTTGAAAGGCATTTTATTGTCTGAAGGAGTAATGACCATACGCGAAATAGCGCAAATTGTACCAACTTTGCCAACTGATATAATCTTACCTTCAATTACATTAATACCCAACCCATCGTAGATATATGTAAAACATGTTTAGGAAAAAATTTAAGATGTAGAATATGTTTACGATGACACTCGTTTGACTTCTACAAATAATGAGGATAAAATAATGAGGATGTTATAAAGATACACTCTAATTGAACCAAAAGAATACATAAGTTAAAGTCAGGTTTGGTCGAACAATTTAACCCTCATGCACCATATATTCACATCTTTGAATATATTTTTGTAACATGTTTAGCAGATATAGGACCATAAGAGATACTTTTCGTACAAAAGCAATTTTTCACCAATCGCATATGCTCTTACCTGTCACACACACAAACTCATATCTGTCACATAATCTTGATAATACCTTTGCAAACATTCAGACGGGGTGGGTAATAATCAAAACATTAAAATTAGTGAAAGTTCATCTAGTTTAAAAGTTATTATTTCTTCACTATGTATACTAAAGTAGCAGCAAAGATAGAAGTTGTAATATAGTAATGTGAGTAGTGAGTGAATGAGTGTAGTGCTTAATTAAATAATTTAGATAACAGCCTAATCACATTTATTTTACAAACCTTAATGAACTTAATAGAAACCGTGTTACTTAATATTACAACATGAATAAAGTAGCCTTGCTAAATAAACATGAATGTTAATTCATTTATTCGTAAATAGCAATACGCACAAAGTTAGTTAATTCAAGTTGTCATAACATATTAAAATCAGATTAATATGAGGGTCCAACATTGAGAAGTTGTCATAACATATTAAAGTTAGTTAATTCAAGTTGAATCTTCTATCCCTATGGAAACAATATTATTGTGTTGAGGATGGAAAGCCAAATAGGTGGTTGAAGGCGGTGGTGGCAATCATAGTGATTGAAGTGGAGAAGGAATGGGATGAATAAGTTTAGGAAAACGTTCCTTATTCCTCTTCTATCACTTGATATAAAACACTCAACATTGTTTCTCGTACTGATTACAGCTTTGTCCACCATTGTCCATTTTACTTGGACGCATGATTAATCTGTAGTTTTTGCTTTTATGTTTTATTATAACACGAAAGGACTAAGTCGTTAGATAGGTTACGTTATACAGAAAAGTTAGTTATGTTAGTTTGGTTTCGGTTAGAAAAAAGGAAAGGTATGTCAATTCATTCGCACCCTTTGGAAATGTATATTTACAGAATCTTGATAACAATATTAATAGTTAGACAATTACAGATACTTAATTATTCATTTATATGGCAACTAATACAATTCTTATCAATTTGGGACAACATTTGGCATCAAGAGCCAGTGGTTAACACGAATCGTTTCTTGAGCATCGAAACCAAACGACAAGAAGACCAAGAACACGCTGTGAACAGTTTTTGTTCGCAGGAAGATTTGTTCGCAGGAAGATTTTTTTGTGTTGCTTTCTTTTCTTCCAAGAAAAGCAACAACTTGAATAAGTAGGCGTAAAAGGGATAGTGCACGATCGTTTTTGCGCAGGGTTGCAAACGTTTTACACCAAACGATATTGGTGGGACAAAACTTCGTTGGAAAAACGGGGCAAGGGAAGGAACAGCGCATAGTTTGGTCTAGAAATGTGCGGTTTAAGGCTTTGTGGAAAGAACCGGTTCGAGGAGAAAAGGACACAAAGCAGTAGAAACGTTTTGTGGTGAGGATTAATAGACGTATTTACGCGGGATAAGGATTACAAACGGAGTACTCAAGAAAGATTTGGTGTGGAAGAGTGTCGAGACGACACAAAGAAACAACAACAACAAAAATCAGAAACAAGGGAAAATTTGTTTCGGTGCAACAAGGATCAGAAACAAAGGATAGTTTGTTTCGGTGGACAGAATCAAAAGAAGTTTGGTTCGGTGTAAAGTACCGAATTTGGTACCGAGTTTGTGTGTAGGAAATTGTTGGATTTCGAAGTGGAAAAGAAAAGGCAACGCATAGGATACGTTGGGAACCGAAATCAGAAAACACACAAGGAAGAAAAACGTGTAAGTGTGGTATAAAGAAGAAGCAGGTTTGCGTTTTGTTTGCGTCAAAGAACAAAAGCAGGAGGCTGTGATTTTGTTTAGACTCGTTGGGTACAATAACAATTCGACTAGGAAAAGAAAAGAAGAACCGTGGTGTTTAATTTGGTTCGAATCAGAAACAGAAAACAAGGCAACAAATTCGAAAGTGTGTTGTGGGGTTAAAGTAGAATAGGTTTGGGAAAATAAGCAACGAGGCAGGAAGAAACAAGTGCGAAACGAGAGTGGAATAACGATCAGACGTTGGTGAACAAGTTTACTAACGATACAAGGGATACATCTGTTTTCATAACAAAACGAGGTCCAAGTTACATTTTTTCTGGATTTCAATTAATATTAGAATAGTATAGATTTATTAGTTTGTACTATTAGGAAATCCCGAGAACTATTTATTGATCCCGTATTACTAGGATTCCCGGAAACTATATATATTCCCATATTAGTAGAGATACCATACTAGGAAGGATAATTCCCATACGCACTAGGAGGTGAAGATAATAAACACATATAAGATGGCTGGTGATGATACGACTAGCACTTCGACACCAAAACCCGTAACACCAATCGCACAATATCAATGCCCTAAGTTGAAAAACACAAACTATACCGTTTGGGGGCTTATACAAATTAAAGTTAATATTAGAGGCACATGGTTTATGGAGCTAGAATCTATAGGAAGTAGTATTAAGAAGGACTAAGGCAACAATAGCCTTTTTATATCAAGCATTGACCGAAGGATGTGCTTTTACAAGTCGCGGGTTGTGAAACGGCTAAGGAATTATGGGAATCATTAAAAAGGAGACACGTTGGAGAAGAGAAAGTGCAACAAGCACTCGGTACAATCTATTGATGATTGATAGTTTAATAACTTCAAATGAAGGATTATGACACGGTGGATGCATTTACGGCTAAATGTAAATGGCTATGCACGAAGGCAGGGCATTGAGATTAGGAAAGACTTTGGATGAATCACTTTTAGTACTAAAACTATTAGACTCCACACCAGATAGGTTCATTCAGATAGTAGCATCCATAGAACAGACAAGTGATCTAGACGATGTCTCTTTAGATGAGATCACAGGAAAACTCAAGGCGTTTGAGGAAAGGATAAAGCTCCGGAAAGGAGGTCAAGTTAGAGAGCCGGAGAACTTACTATTGCACATGGGAACACTCGGGGGAAAGGGAAGGCGATTTAGTAACGCAGAGTAGGTCAAAATGTTTTTTTACGTGGACAAATGCAGAGTACTAGAAACAACTCACAAAGAAGGAATCAAACACAAAGGGAAACTCAAATAAGATGTAAAGGAAAGAGGATTTGATGTAACGTAAAATGTTTCAGAGTTGTAAAAATTGGACATTTAGGAAGGATTGTAGGAGTTAACATCAACAACTGAGGAACAATCAAAACCTAATCTTAGAAGACGATGAAAAACCATCACATATTAATGGACTATGCACGAAACCAAACACGAGGAGGTTGTTGAATGAAGGCCAAAATTTAACCAGAACAATATGCTTCAGGAGGAGCAAGCATATGTTTTTGATATGGTGCAAGTAACCATATGACGGGAGTCAAGAGTCATTTTAAGGATATTAATGAAAGCGTAACAGGGCGAGTACGTTTTGGAGATGGATCGTATGTACAGATAAAGGGTAAAGGGTCTATATTACTAGAATGTAGGACCATGGACAATAGATGTATGGAGTTACTATTTTACCAAACCTATCAAAAGCAACATACTAAGTCTAGGACAACTTACGGAGATAGGTTGTAAGGTTCATATTGGACGGGGATTAAACTAATATGTATGATTTGAGCAAGAAATTGTTGATGAAGGTTGAAAGAGCTAAGAATGGGATTTCAGTATTAGACTGCAGATAGACACACCTATTTGTCATCTTAGCAATGTAGATAACCAGGCGCATGGTAATGGATGCTAGAATTAGTTCATCTGAACTTTGACGATATCAACAAGATGGACTAGGAGGGTCTAGTGGAAGGATACAAAGAATAAATCATGCAGACAGTTTGTGATGCATGTTTATTAGGAAACATAGTAGAACACATTTCCAATCAAGCTAAATTCAGATCAAGACCCATTGGACTTAGTTTATGGAGACCTTGTGGTCTATAAGTCAAGCCACACATCAGGCAAGAAACTCATATTCTTGTTAGTGGATGATTGTACACGTTTCATGTGGGCTTACTTTCTGACGTCGAAAGACCAAGCATTCAGTACCTTTAAGGAATTTAGACAGAAGATAGAAATGGAAATGAGAATGAAAGTGAGGATGCTAAGAACAGATAGAGGAGGTGAATTTACATCAAATGAATTCACTAAATACTGTAAGGAGAATGGAATAGCACGACAGTTGACAGCACCTTACTCACCACAACAGAATGGAGTAGTGGAGAGAAGAAATAGGACAGTGTTATCAACTACGAGGAGTATGATGAAAGCAATGAAGTTACCCTTAAATTTTTGGGCGGAAGCAGTCAGGCACGCGATATACATACTCAACAGGGTACCCACAAGAGCCCTGGAAGATAAAACTCCATATGAGGCACTCTAACAATAGAAAACCGAAACCTGGAAAATAAGAATATTCGGATGCACGCTTATGCACAACAGGTAACATACCTCACTTAAAGGAAGCTGGGACGACGAAGCATACCAATGATTTTACTTAGGAGTAGGAGGAGGCATCAAAGCTGTAGGCTATATGATCCAATAGCAAAAGAAGTAAACGTTTAGTAGGGTTGTAAAGGTTTATGGAAAGAAAACCATGGGATTGGTATAGAGATGAAGATGGGACAAGTACACAAAGACAACATTTTCTGGACTAGTTTTGTGGTAGAAGGAGTTGACAATGAAAAGCTACAACGGTAAATTGAAATCAATGATAATATTATAAACCGTATCAGGTACAGATCGATTAATGATCCTAACTCGCCCAATTTAATTACACAATCACCATACAATTATACAAACCTACACTCAGAAGCGAGAAGTACTACTTGTTCGATGAAGAACGCAAGAAATATATTTGATCATGTACCAGTATAAGGTTTCAAGGACTTAGCTGAAATATATTAGGTAATTCCACAAGAGTTGAAACTATAACTTGCTATTTACGGAAGAAGAACCCCCGTAACTACAAGGAAGCGTCAACAGATAAGAAATGGATTGAGGCCATGGAGATTGAATTAGATTCATCAAACAAGATAATACATGGACCCCTTACAAACTTTCCACAAATCAAAAGGCAATAGGAACTCAAATGGGTTTTCATAAACAAGAGGGATGCAAAAGGAAAACATAAATTCAATACAAGGCTCCGTATTAGTAGCAAAAGGATATGTATAAGGAACAAGGAATAGACTTTCGATGTGAAGTATTTGCACCAGTTGCTTGGATAGTGACAGTTCGGTTATTATTTAGCATTTAGCAGCTTATCATGGATGGCAAGTACATCACTTAGATGTAAAATCAGCATTTTTACATGGAGATTTGAAGGAAGAAGTCTATGTTACACAACCTGAAGGATTTGTTTTCACAAGGGATTTCAGGAGAAGTCTATAAGCTTACTAAAGCCTTTATATGGCTTAAGGACAAGCACAAGAGCTTGAATGTAAGCTTGATCAACCTTATAAATTATTAATATTTTAAGAAGTGTATCTCGAAACTAGCAGTCTACACAAAGATGAGAAGCTTCTTCCACTTGTAGTCAGAGTTTACGTAGATGATTTGATATTCTAACGGCACTCCAAGAAAGGAAATAGACGCATTTAAATCCTGATGCAAGAAAAATTTGAAATGAGCGACCTTAGATTTGTCTAGCTTATTACCTTGGGATAGAGTTACACAAGACAGAGAGGAGCGGATTACAATCAAGCAAACAGGTTATATTACAAGATTTGAAAGACACTGAGTATGAAGAAAGTAATGACACGAAGATACCAATGGATCCCGGTACTAAGTTGGTCAAGGCGGAAGATGGAAACTCAGTATAGCTACTTATTTATCAGAAAGCTTAATTGACGTTCAGATACTTTACTATATACAAGACCAGATTCTTCGTTATGCTCTTTAGTGGATGCACTACTATGCAGGATTCATGCAAGACCCGAAGGAGATTCACCTGAAGGCAGTAAAGCAAGTAATCCGATATATAAAAGGATCAAAGGAGCATGGCATAATATACAAGAAAGAAGGCGGCTGTCAAGATCACAGGTTACAGCGACAGTAGTTACGATATCACTACGATCAAGGAAAAAGGAACTTGGGATAGTATTTTACTTTGGAGAGTCACCTATTACCTGGTGTACTCAAAAGCACTAACAGTGGCCCTATCTCATGTGAATCGGAAATTCATGGCGGCTACTGCAGCTCAGCATGTCAAGCCATATGGTTAAATGACTACTTAGTGATCTTAACTGGATGGGAAGAGGAAAGGTAACGCTTGAAGGTCGACAACCGTTTCAGACAATAGACTCGTCAGGAACCCAGTTTTTCATGGAAGAAGCAAGCACATAGACATTCACTATCATTTCATTCTCTCTATTTTGGTGAATTGCGTAGAGAATGGGACACATACAATGTGAACACGTCAGCGGAGAACTACAAAGAAGATATTCTAACAAAGAGCTCTCCTAGATTGAAGTTATTGGGTCTATGCGACAAATGCTCCGGAGTTCAAGATTTAGGCGAAGCACACGTTCATAGATTAAGGAGGGAGAATGTGGACGCATGATAATCTTAGGATTTTGCTTCATATGTAATTATTATAAACCACGTAAGGACTAAAGTCGTTGATAGAATCATTATAATCCGAAAAAGTTAGTTATGTTAGTTAGGTTTCGGTTAGAAATATAAGGAACAAGGGTATGTCAATTCATTACGCACCTTTGGAAATGTATATATACAGAATCATGTAAAAACAAATTTAATAGTTAGACAATTACAGAACTTTACTTATTTCATTTAGATTTTGCTACGTATACAATTATCTTAGCATTTTAGGATAACATGTACTACGATCCAGTACACTGAAACATTCATGAATTGAGTAAAAGCTTCATGTTATTAACCAAATAGTTTGTTGCAGTGAAAAGAGTAATAAGTGTCTCTTGAGAAAAATTTTTCCAACACGTATTATTTACAAAAACTTTGTGCTCTTTTAATGAGTTGAGTTTGTTCTTTTTACAAAAGTCTGAGACATTGTAAGGCTGCAAGTGGGTATAATAACATACATAAATAATGAATAAATGTAAATATCTTAAACACAAATATTGGAAAAAAAGAACCCGATGGGCAGGCTAGTTTCATGTGTTTATAGAATACAATTGGGCATTAAAAATAGTCATTAACTATTGTTGCAGTGAAGTTGACTAAAAGCGAGAAAAGTTACCTCATCAAATCTGACATTGTAAATGTGTATGGTTGAATCTTTTATCCCTATGGAAACAATATTATTGTATTGCAGATGGAAAGCCAAATAGGTGGTTGAAGGCGGTGGTGGCATAAAAGTTAGCATGACCTGATAGTTCACTAAAAATATCAGCTATTTTGGCACACATTCCATATCTGTAATAGATAAAAATAAAGAATGTATTATTAAGATACCTTGTGAGTCATCATGTTGAAAAATGACACCTTGCCATCAAAGTCATCATGTTTACATTGTTAGACATGAAGGCCCATTTGAAGGTTTCTATAACTGTAGGACGATTGATGCAGTTCATTGAAAACATGTACAATGACCAATCCAACTTTAAAATATGCCAAAGTGTATTAATCAGGAACCATATTTAGACCCACAAACTCTTCCAAATGGATTACAATCATTTTTTGCCATTTCCAAAGTTTATGGACATCACTTGAAGCAAGTGCGCAACGATAACCCAGAATTTGTATAGATAAGTCGCATAACCCAAAACATCAAGTTAGGGTTAGATAATGGAAATAAAAAGGATATGAATGGGTCAATATTAGAGCAGATAATGTTCTGAATGGACATACCAAGCTATAATATTGTACCTTCTCATCACCCACACGACCAAACTCATATAGTTCATGAAAACTTCAAAGAACCTGTATTGACATCATGTTATTAGTCATTAAGCTGAAACAAACATATACTACTTGTTAAGTCTAAATGTATGAGATCGATATGTGGTAATAATATGCTATAGTGGCTAATATGGTAGCCAACAAATTTTAATGGAGTCTGTTGACTAAGATTTTGAGTCATAAATAACAGGGTTTAGAACCTCCCTTATATTCAAAATCGTTTGACAAAAAGAGGACAAAAGAGAGTCCGCATAGATAACTATGGACACCTCTTGATATGATATACAAATATATAAGGATTCCTTCTACTTATTATCTGCATACACCTCTTGATATGATATTTAATTATAAAACATATAATTCCGTGTGAAGAACCAACTATTGATGGGAACCTAAGTTCGTTGGGAGCAGAAAACTTCAAGGCCATAAACTCTTAAAAAGAACTCAAAAAACCAAGATAAACCCCTGTGACTTTTGGAAATCGCACAAGCTGGTGCGTGCAGGTTATCATCAAACCATTTTCATTATGAAGCTTTATGTGGGAAAGGATAAGCTTTTATTGTGATCATATTTGCAAGAGGACAATGAAAAAGAAAAAAAGAGAAAGACGCACATTTATCAAATTAGGAATAAAGAAAAACATAAAGTATTGTGTTTATGTTATGTATGTGTTCTCTAATCAGCAGATAAGGGAGAATATCATGACAACTTACAGATGAAAACATAACAAAGTAATCAACCCTTGTGGATTAATCGGCCAAAATGTCAAAAACCACGGGTACCAAAATAAATAAATATATACGTTAAAATAAAAATCCAATAAGTTCTTGTATGCTCTTATAATAAAAAAATATTTGCAACATATTCTTGAGATCCATGTTACATGGGAGAAAACATAACAAAGTTCCTGTAATTCGTTATCAATTTACTCGCACAACTGCTAAATCAAGACTCTTAACGGACACAAACTCAATTTGTATCAAAGAATGGTCTAAGGTAAACAATACTAATAGTTTTCTTGTATGTGTATCTTCTTCACATGTATATGAACTTGTCTTTTGTCTAGTCGTTAGCAGAGTATACTTTTTAACAATATTCAATTATATAAAATGTCAAAAATTTAAGGGGTCTAACCTCTTGCGGATATCTTGACTCATTACATGAGTGGGGTACTGTTTAAGAAGTACCTAGAAGCACAAACGTGTTTGTTGGTGTGTAAAAACGAAAACATGGTAAGAAATATCAAGTTTTTAAGGAAAAATAAAGCTAACTTGGTTACGTACATTAATAGAAAACTGAACTTGCATTGCCTGGTCACTTGTCTTCATCTTAGAATCCTGTTGTCATGACTTCGTTTAAGTGATCACTCAATATATGACATCTTTTAAACTGCATACGAAAGTGATTCAAATGCTTGCAACTCATCAAATATTAGAAAACAAAAACTTTACTTGAAGCCTAGTTACTGAGACATGCACTTCTGAGTATTTTAGATGCTTGCAACCTGTGAAAACAAAAAAAGGATTCGCCAGTTAATTAGCACGTTTAGAAAGACTTAAATCCAAAGTTCATCAATAAACATTCTTAACATATAAGTTAATGTTCATTAGTCATATTTACTTTACACTCAAACAATATAAAACACTTATAGGAACATGGTGATTAAGTATATTTACTTAAATCTAACACAACGTAAACAGTCATAAGAACATGGTCATTAGACATATTTAGTTTATACTAACATCTCAGTCACAATAGCTTAATACAAAATCACAAAACATGATAATTAAAAGATCGTCAATGTAATCAAAATGTGTGCATATAAAAGAAAATAATGAATCCCAAAAATAAAAAAATGAACAACAATATAGACAAACCTCCACATCCACCAGAACTACCAAAACCCTTTGAGCCTCCATAACCTCTAGAACATCCGGCACCTCCATTCTTTCTGTAATTGTAACTGCTACCCGCAGTTGGTGATTTTTGATAGCCATGTTTCTAATGCGTGTTTCCCTGAAAACTTATTCATCCTTATGCGATTGAATTGATATTAAGCTGAGATGAGGAATTGATATTCAGTCAAAATTTGAAGAATAAGAATAATAAAAAATATATATAAGCCCTAATTCAAAATTTGAAGAGCAATAATTCACAATACACATAAACGAATTTTAAGAAATCGATAGGAATTAATGATTAAAATCGAAACCCATACCTTGGATCAACTGTTTATACCTTGATTTGATCAGTGATTTTCTTGATATGAATTTCAAAAAATGAAATGCTTCATAGTTAATCTTGTTGATATGATTTTCTTAATATGATTAATGATAATTTAGGAAGTTATTTGAAAAGTCAGAGATATTTGCTCAATTGAATAACTGAAGAATAAATGATACCTCGAAATTGTAGCAGACTAACATGGAACAATTTATATTGACTTTAATACCCTTTATTTTACATATATGGTTGCCTAGTCACCATTTTGTTCCAAAAATGCACTTTGAGTCATCATTTCCAGTCACCATTAATTTGCCATGTCACCAGCCTAGTCATCATGCAATATTTCATGCATTGCCCAATATATAGGTAGAAATTGGAATCTCTCTCTTCATTTAATTTTAAGTGATCCAATTTGTGAAGCATATTGTACAACCAAATTAAACACAATTTAAAAAATTTGAACATACAACTAAACAAACATATGATACAATCAAATTAAATAAAACCAATTAGAACATCCTCTTACTTAAAAGTACAATATTATTTTCACATTGTACATTTTAAGCAAGCTACAAAATAATTAAAAGCATAAAGTAATTAAACACACTAATTAATGATATTTTTAAAACACCTCAAAAATAAAAAGTATATGTTGTTATACACATTGTATAAACTAATAAAACACATAAAGTTTCATAAAAGTTGATAGTACATAAACAAAGTCGGTCTCCCAAGAACTTTTTTTATCTTCACTACGATCGTATATACAAGATGGGGTATGTATCCATAGAGATGGTAAATATTTTTTTGTCATTGTTCAGGCATGTGGCTCAAAGATACAAGGATGAAGTATCATAAAAAGGGTGATGTAGAATCTGGTTATGGTGGTTGACGATGGAGAAAGTGGGGAAGGGTGGTGGCAGGATGGATGGGATGGTTTAAGAAATTGTAGAGGAAGAGTTTTGGAGTTGTAATGGGTGTGTGGTTTCTTTTGTGTTAGATAAATGATGGGTAATTTCATGGAGCGTTCATTTGAAAGCAAAAATTACGGAGTAATTTTCTTCCTATTTTAAATACACGGTCCTACGATTATCGGTGAGTTGAAAGTTGTAAATCGCAATGGATGATTTCTTCTTGTGTTGACTTTCCATGCTCACTAATATATTGATATGTATAGGATTATTGTTAAAAAAACAAACATAATGTATGCCTAGTGAAAATTATGGAATGTATCAATACGGTATACGTATACACCTGAACATTGAAAGAAAAGTACCTAATGTACGTTAAACAAAGTATTAACGTCAACCAATACATATTTAAAAAGTATTAAACTTGAATACATATAGTTATTGTTTTACAACTTCAATACGTTATTTACATTTGTATGAATATTTTTTTAAAAACTAGATGTATATTAAATAGGATTTTGCTTGGGAAAATGCGAATATTTGAAAATAAAAATAGAAATTGAACCGTGATAAGAGTGTTTTTCCGGTATCGGAATTTTATGGTTTTATTGTCTTGGTTGCCGTTTTTTATGGTTTTGGATTGAGCGGGTCGGCACGGTTTGTCGATTTCACATATTTTTCGGATATCCTTATCCACAAAGCTTAACTTTATATAAATATAATAATTATTTTGAACAACCGAAAAACATTAATTACTAAAATATTTATTATTGCAATTGTATAATGAAAAACATTGTCATTAGTTAAGAGTTCAAATATACGACATATGATTTATGATATCTATAAATTTATTGTGACGAAAATCGTAATAAATTAGAGAAAACATAGTTTACCGACAACTTTTATTTCAGGGTACCCGCCGCCGCAACGCGCGGGTACCCTGCTAGTTTAACATAATATGTGTTTTAAATTTATTTAACTTAATATATATTTTTCTACTTTTTTCTTATTACAAAGTTATGAAACCTCATTAAGGATAAGCTCTTTTACAGCGAATCAACCTGCGCATCCATAACCCTCAATGTGTTATCCAATTTTTGTGACATCTAAAGAATACAGATTAGAAATAGAACAAAAAACATCGGCCATCATCCCCATTTCTTACGTTTTCTTCATTGCTGACTCCCTTATCAGTGGTGACTGTATGATGCACGACATGATTCTGATATCGTTACTCAACTGGAAAAGAACCAACAACTATCGAAGAAAACATAATAATCTAATTAGGATAGTTGTTCAAAGTTGTATCGATTGACTTCATTCACATCTGTTCACATTGCTCCTTAATTTGTTATGGTATTTATTAAGGTCTGCTGATCGTATTATTCGTGTCGATGGCAGCGTGATTGTTTGTTTGCGTCAACGTTCCCTCGAGGGGATGATACCGAAATCATGTTCAAGTCGAAATCACACAAAAAAAAGCACATCAAATTCTTCGAGTTATCAGTTATGATATCCGAGTCATATCGTATATAGTCATTGTCGCCTATGAATGATTTGGCAATAATGAGGACATAAATGCATTTGAATGTGATGGCTACTCTAAATACTCTTCTTTCGTAAGCTTCTCAAGAAAAAGAAAATAACCAAGTACTATGTTAATGTAATTATTTTTAAGAATACATGTTTTGTTAAATAAAATTTTAAACTACCATGCTCACCTAAAAAAACTCTACAAAATCTGGTCTCCATAGATATACATAAATAATTTTGGTTAACAGTCCACTTCATTGGGTCAAAAAAAAATTACGGTTAGGCCCAAGTGGAGTGTTTACCTCAGCCTACTTAGTTAACCAATTCCACACTCCCTTATTAACACAAACCCTAAATTGGTTCACCAAAACATGTTGCCTCTCTCATTCTATTTGTGTGTAGTCATCACAAAAACAAAATCTGCTACTCCCAAATCCCCTTTATCATCTTATTCGATCACATGAAGAATATAATGTAGGCAAACATACTATTTGTTGCACTGAACCAATCTTAACTTTAATATTAAGCAAAAACTACATGACCCAAATGAAAATTACACAACCCAATTACTACCTTATGATTTTCTAATAATAGTGTGGCCCAAAGTAAATTGAAAGCCCGAGCACTATAACTCTCGTAAAAATGAGATATATCACTGATTATCCCTAGTATTAGGTCAGTATCAACCCCTAATATAATCACTCATATCTTTATCCCAGCCACACACATCAAACGCAACCACCAAATTTATTCCATAGCACTATAAAATTCCAAGCAGATCTCATCTTATCAAACCTCATCAACAAAAACAATCCTTTTCTTTTCGGCTTCAAGGTCTTTTATCAAATCTCAGGTAGGTTCGTTGTATTCCTTTTATTTTGTGAATTTTTTCAGTCGAATTTGAGAAAGTATGAAACAACCTTGTTCTTGTTCTTTCTTATAATATTCGAATAGTAACAAAGAAGGTTTGCTTCACAAAGATCAATGATGGTTTTGGTTCGAATCATACACGATCTGTAAAGATCTGTAACAAAGTAGAACAATATGAGATCATAGTCTTTGTTTTACAATTTGTAAGAACACACTAAGATCTTTGTTGGTGACAATTATTTGATGTTTTGAGGCAAAGTGACATTTATAATGTGAGTTGATGAGTGCCGGCGAGGGTATTTGGCTG
>BQNB010109956.1:0-12463 GCA_026074375.1 Tanacetum coccineum
TAACGTTTACGATTTAAAGCAAACGCGTACAATACAAAAGATACATTGTGGATTTATTGACGACGTCAATGACCCTAAAACACGAGGTGTTATACAATCCTCAATAATTGGAGCATCATTATTCTTCCAAACTTTCTTAGGTTCTACTTCACTAACACTCTTACTAGTGTTAGACCCACTACCTTCAACAAAGCTACTTTTAACCTGTGATACTTGTTCTTCTACCAAAGACTTAACATAATTATGTTTAGAATTTTCTGATTCTTTATCACAAATCACATTAGACTCTTTCTTATTATTCCTAGGACCATAGCCTTTGAATTCAGGCTCTTTGAATTCATCAAGACCAGAATAAGACAGATCCAGCTTGTTAGGTCTATTATAAACTAGAGGATGAGGTGGAGGAACTGCACTATATCCAAAACCCTTTTTTACTTTTGTCAGTTATCTGACTTCCGAACAACTGATCTAAGTCTTTTGAGGCCTTACCAAATTTCTCAATTTTAAAATCAATGGCATCTTTTTCTTGCTTAACTTTTTCAAACTCTGTTTTAAGCATATTAATTTCATATTCTTTGATTCCTACTTCTCTTTTAAGGACAACAACTTCTTCACTAAAAAGAACCTTGATATGTGCAAAAACACACATCATTTGTACCCTAGAAAATGCTAATAAACAGACAAACACTAAAATATGGATAAATATGTTGCAAATATGTTTGTATTGTGTTTTTATGTCTTATAGGTACAAAGGATTGAAAACAAAGCAAAAACGGTAATTATCGGGTGACTTTCGACGACGTTTTCACGTTTATCGATGTCGAAACGAAGTCGTTAATTTTCCTCGATCACACCATTGGAAAGAGCACGAAATTACGAGTCCAACGGTACTGGCCTTTCATATTTGAACCTTTTTATTTTGAACCTTTTTCGTCCATGTTTGAACCTTTAGTGCTAGTATAAATGAACTTGGCCAAATTAGGGTTAAGTAAATAATTATGCATATATATAACAAGACCACTGCCTAGCGTAGTTGGTCTTGTGGCTTGCTTTGAGATTTCACCCGGGAGGTCGTAGGTTCGAAACGCAGGAGGGTTAATATCCCCTCAACATGACCCGATCCAGACCCGGCCCAAGACCCGACCTGACCCGGCCCAAGACCCGACCATGACCCACCGGTTGACTGGCGGTCAACCACCGTTGACCGGTGGTTCGGCAGTGGTCCGACGATGGTCCGCCGCCGTTGACCGTCGTTGGCCATCGTTGACTGCCGCCGTTGACCATCGTTGACCTGTCGAAGCACTGAAAAGACGAAATTACCCCTGCCCACTTTGGGTTATAAATCACACGCAGCAGCTGTATTGAGAGAGTTTTTTAGTTTGGAGTGAATTTTCACATAGTAGTTTGTAAGTGTTATTTTTAGGATAGAAATATAGTTTATTTTGGCTTATTGTAAAACTTATTGAAGCTTATAGATCTTCTTATTGTAACTCTTGACTTATTAAGAAAGAAGTTTATTTCAAAGTTGGTATTTTTTTTACTTATTATTTTATCTTAGATTCTCTTTGTCTTTTTCTATTTATTTTTAGTTTATTTCAAATACGCTCATCTTATAGCTTATTTGTGGATCCATCTCTTATGAAAATTATATTCTAATAAGCTACTTCCATAGGCTTTTAGACTAGCTTATTCTAAATTGTTTCGATTTAGAGCTTGTTCGATGAAGCTTATTTTACTTATTTTTCGATGTGCTTATTTTATCTAGCATATTATTTACACTAATTAGTAGTAGTTAAATATTGATTAAGTAAAACAAATTGAAAATTAGCCCATAGATATTTAAATCAGTATGGGATCCTGTCATTGAGAATTTTTGAGATCGCTTATCTAAGTGGAAAACTAAGTTCATTTCTCGAGCAGGCGGGTGGTTCTTTTAAAATCGGTTTTAAATAGTCTTCCTTTATACTTCATGTCGTTATTTCAAGTGCCTGTAGGCGTGATGAAGGAAATTGAAAAGTTACGAAGAAGCTTTTTTTGGGGAAAATGTGGAGATCGTTTAACCCATCTAGGATATGTTTTACAGATAACTTATATACGCAGCGGAATAATAAAGAACAATAAGTTATCAAACAAGGTTTTACCAAACATTCCAGCCCCAATATTATTTGATCAAGATAATACGGTTACATCAACAAACTGTAACAGGAATCATAAGATTCTTGAGGCTACACCACTTATGCTAGCATCTACTTCTTGTTGTACAACTACAAAAACTAACTCTAAACCCTAGGCACCTTTATTAGGGATGATGCCTAGACACACACACACCTTTTAGTGTTTACATCTTTCTCTTGTGCACCAATGTAATCAAATCTTTTCAAAGTGACTGATGCACTGTTGTTTTTGGATACATGATCTATCACTCTATTCTTTGGCATCCAGACCCAGCATGCTGAAGCTTTAACAGTATTAAATCTATTCCTCTTGACAACATTATGTGCATCCTTTGGCTTAGCAGTATTAACTGCTTTTATTCCAGACCTCATCAAAACAACTTGTGGAATCATATTTCTTCTTGGATTGAAGTGAGTCATTCTTGTAGAATAGTGATCATTAACCCTCCTTGTATTTTTCCACACTTGTTTTATTATCCTTTTACCACAATCTTTCTTCAGATGGTCAAAACTTCCACAGACAAAGCATGCTTTATTATTCATCACAAAGTCACTTCCTAGCTGTTGGGACTTCTGATTATTCTAGTTCCTTTGATTTCCCCTAGGCCTTTGTGACCTGTACATTTCAGCATACTTCACTCGCTTCCTAACTTCTTTAGGTTCTATTTCACTAACACTCTTACTAGTGTTAGACCCACAACCTTCAATAAAGCTACTTTTGACATGTGATACTTGTTCTTTTACCAAAGACTTATCAGAATTTTCCTTAGAATTATCTGACTGATTTTCACAAACAACATTAGACTCTTTCTTGCTATTCTCAGGACCATAGCCTTTGAATTCGGGCTCTTTGAATTCATCAAGACCAGAATAAGACAGATCTAGTTTGTTAGGTCTATTATAAATTAAAGGATGAGGTGGAGGAACTGCACTATATCCAAAACTCTTTTTACTTTTATCGGTAATCTGACTTCCTAACAACTGATCTAAGTCTTTTGAGGCCTTACCAAATTTCTCAATTTTAAAGTCAATAGCATCTTTTTCTTGCTTAACTTTTTCAAACTCTGTTTTAAGCATATTAATTTCATATTGTTTGATTCCTACTTCTCTTTTAAGGACAACGACTTCTTCACTAAAAAGAACCTCATTCTTCCTATATGTGACAAGTTGTGCCTCAACAGTATCTAGTCCTCTTTTATAAGTAATTGCCTTAAATTCAGTTTGATGTTGTTTAGCAACCAAATCATCATATTGTTTCTTAAGAGTTTCATAGTTTTTCAAACAAGTTTTAGAGCAAGTTTTATCAGTGTATACCTCTGAGTCTGAAAATGCCATTAGAGCCATGTTTGTCTGAACTTGTTCTTCTGCCATGTCACTCCAATCAAAACCTACACCATCAATAGCCAACATTGCCTTTGAAGTGTCTTCATTGTTTCCTTGCTTCCTGGTGTTGTCTTGATTTCTGAACTGACCTTCCTTGCTTCTTGGTGCTCTGCACTCCCTGGCAAAGTGTCCCAACTTATGACAGTTGTAACACTCCACCTTAGATTTATCATATCCAACAATATCATTACCATTAATGAAAATCTTCTTGCCTGTCCTCTGATAGTACTTCTTTGCTCTCACACTTAGCAAAGAGAGCTGCCACTTTAAATCCATTGCTTCCAAATCATCTTCATGAATTTGCTCTAAGTCCTGATGTAGGACATTAGAACCATTTGGATTTTCAACCATGAAAGCATACACAGTATTATCACTGACACTTGCAGTGCAAACTTGTGGACTGGCAGTATTAACACTAGGGCTAGCAGCACTAACTTGTGAAGAAGCAGTGTTAGCATCATTGGTACTGCTAGAGCTTGGTGCAGTCATGAAGGCCAAGTTTTGAACACCACTAGATGTACCAACAGTTTTCTTTATCTTCTGTTCAACAATTTTGAAATTGTTGTACAAATCATCTATACTCATAGTCTCAATCTCAGGCTTATTCATCCAAACAACTACATGAGTATTCCACTCAGGTGGTAAGCTGCTTAAAAATTTTAAGTTTAAATCTTCTTGGGCAATGATCACACCCAAGATAGCAAGCCTACTGACTATCTTCTGAAGCCTATTGAAAATAGAGTCAAGAGACTCTGTACTTGTTGCACTGAAATTCTCATACTGTTGCTTCAAGAGAGTTTTCTGAGTTTTCTTGGTAGTTGCATTACCTCCAAATCTTGTTTCAATGGCAGCAAACATAGATTTAGCATCTGGATACTGACTGAATGTTTGCTGATGTTCATTTGGAAGTGCCATGAGTAACAAACCTTTAGCTTTGACATCATTTTTTTTCTTTATCTTTTCTTCTACAGTTACAGGTGTAGACATCTTTGTAACTGTTATTCCATTCTCCTCAGTTGTTTGAGATACTGAGACCCATGAATCACCATTTTCTATCACTTCTCAGAGTGCATAGTCTTGGATCTAGAAGTACTGCTTAATCCTTATAGCCCACATCTCATATTCCCCTAATTTGAGTATGGGAAGCTTTGCATTAGGACCACTATTTGTAGATTCAAGCTCCATGTCTTCTAGATCAAAGTTTCTCAAAGCAAAGCTCTGATACCACTTGTTGATCCCAAACCTAGATCGATTCCTTAGGTTGTCTAAGGTTAAATTACCTTGGATAAATCCAAAATAACTTGTTGTAGAAACTTTGTATGTATATTAAAGTGTATGCGGAATCTACACCTTAATACTCTAGAAGTAAAATCAATGAAACAGTAATCTTGAACAACAAAGATATAACCAAACGCTCCAATATTATTATATTAGATTAATAATACGAGTACTCTTAACTTAGTACTGGGGTTTACAACCTAGAAGCTTTTCTCAATCGACTTTTACAACTATGAAAACTGATAATGATACGTCTGCGTGTTTTGTGATATCTCAACTAATGCCCTAGAGCCTCCTTTTATAGACTAAGGAGTCCTAGTCGGCTTACAATATATTCCTAAGATATCTCAATCTTTTCTAAACATAAACATAATCTTCTAAATAAATACATTATGTATATCTTGTACATAAATATCTCAACACTTATCTTCACACGTATTCTTGTTCTTCAAACAATCTGTATCTCTTTAATTCGTCTTTATCCTCTAGATAGTTGAAAGTCTTCAAACAGTTGTAATCTTTCCACCAGCAGCACTAATAAACATAAGCAGTAGTAACATTGGTACTAGCAGTACTAATATACACTAATAGTAGTAACTTGTACTAGCAGTCTTAACTTTTACTACTAGCAGCACTAACTACTTAGCTTATATTTTAGTCTTTAACACTGAGCAATCTTAACTTCCACTAACATCAGTAACTTTATGCTATCAGTACTAAATTATACTAATAGTAGTAACTAGCAGTGGTAACATTATATTACCAGTACTAACCACTTAGCATAATTTCCATTATGTACCTTAGCAGCGGTAACTTCTAAGAATCCATGAAGTCTTTTAAGACCCAACACTGAACTACTAGATCATATGCATTTTTCATAGCAAAGTTTTCCTAGTCATAATATAGTTTAACAATTGGCACATTTAGTCCCTAATGTTTTAACTACCACACTTAGCAACTTATTTTTGCATTTAAATCCCTACGGGCATAAACACATAACAGTTAAGGCTCACATAAGTTAAGTTTAATTAACTCCTCTTTAATTGTGAACCCGTTATTGTTTAAAAACCTGTTTCCTTTATAACAAATTGATTTTATAAAGAAGATATTTAACATGTTCTCCCCCTCAAACAATGACCTATTTTCTATTTAAAGAGTTGTAGTCGTTGTTTGAGTGGTCAAATGTCTTTGAAAATGATTTTCAGATGACTTGTTGATATTAATGTTTTATTTTTTAAAAAGACAACACCATAAAAAATAAGATTTCTCTTATTTTAACACATAAGTGCACTGACACGTACACTTATGAAATAAAAGAAGTGTAGGTTGTGATGCAAAGTAAGCACAAGCCTTTGCATGGTCATAAAGTAGACCATACCCGAGAATACATTCCCGTTGTGAGGTCAAGTTTTCTTTTTGAAATACTTGCCTTTAAGATGATGATCGGGTTGCTATCAGAAATAATAGCAAGCCATTTTTGGCATGTTTTAAAAGCTTTTGAACTTCTGCTCGAACTTCATTTACAGCCTCGTATCATTATTAAATGACATTTATAAGGCCGTAAATGTTATCGATTTTCAGAAGACATGCCAGAGATCCATATTTTTATATTTATATATTTTTCTGATTTTTTAATTTTCTTTTTGAAAAATTTATATAAAAGAAAAACATTTTGGTGTTTTTATGTTTTCTTATGTACATATGATACAGGATATACCGCGAGTAACCACCTTTACTCGTCCTCTTCCTCTGTCAGACGTTTTAGAGTTTCCGGAGACATGCTTCTCATACCGAGCTTTTCGATCAAGAAGTTGAATCTTTCTCTTGGCAAGGGTTTGGTAAGAATGTCAGCCAGTTGATATTCCGTCCGAACAAAGTAGAGTTCCACTATTCCATTCTCAATCTGCTCCTTTATAAAATGGCAATGTACATATATGTGCTTGGCTCTTGAGTGTTGAACGTTGTTGCAGCATAGAGCAATCACACTTTTGTTGTCACAGTATAGAGGAATCTTATTGAATTGAAAACCATAATCTGTTAGCTATGAATGCATCTATAGGATTTGAGCACAACACCCAGATAAGAAAATATAATCCGCCACTGTACTCGAGATCGCAGTGCTCTTTTGCTTCTTGGAAGACCAGCTAACAAGAATTGAGCGCTTCCTGATGTACTGCATCTAGTGTCTTGACACCCTACGTGATCTGCATCTGCATATGCTGTTAGAGACATACCGGTATCCTTTGAGTACCAGAGACCCATGTTAATGGTTACCTTTAGGTATCAAAAGATATGTTTAACCGCATTTAAGTGCTTTAGGCTTTGATTGATACCGGGCACATAAGCATACTGCATAAATGAGGTCGGGTCTACTGGATGTCAGATACATAAGGGATTCAATCATGCCACAGTAAAGTATAGCATCAACTGGTTTCCCCTGTAGATCTTCATCCAGTTTACTCTTTTCTACCATAGGTGTGTCTACAGAATCACTAGTCAGCAAACCAGATTTTTTAATTATTTCAGAAGCATATTTGATAACATCAAATATTTAATACTTTTTCCTATCAAATTCCCGCGTTTATTGCCTTGCTTTATATCACTTTTATATGAATTCGATATTTATTTTAATTATTTTGTGAATTCGGGTAAACTAAGACATTGGAACGGAAATGGACAAAATATGTATATATTTACAAGGCATTACGGCGTAAACCTTTTCAAGGTTACGCCGTAACACATTTTCATGCATAATGCGTCATTTGGGCAACGCTTATGGCATAATTGATTATAGGTTACGCCGTAAATATATTTATTGAAAGAAGATCATGACTATAATAACATTATGACGCAATGATACAACTGGTTACGCCGTAACCATATTCGAGGAAAGAGATCATGACCGTAATCACATATTAACTACGAAGATTCGATGCTGATGAGGCTTTACGGCGTAACGTCCCATATAGTTACGTCGTAAACATTTAATTATGGAAATTATTATGTTGCTGACTAAGGGTTACGGCGCAACAAGATCATTAATTACGCCGTAACCAAAATATCTTTTAATGATGGAAAGCCGCGTCAGGAGTGTTACGGCGTAACCATGTACTGGGTTACGTCGTGAAGTATGAGTTGTCACAGGGATTTATTTGGTGAAAAATAATACTAAGTTACATTTTTTACCCCAAACTCAAAGGACCAATGTCATACAAGGTGGAAACTTGACATTTAGTATAAAAAGAATACACATTGCATTCTTAATTCTACATTCAGATGTGTGAAGTGAGCCGCCAAAAGAGAAAAGGAAAAGAAGGCCCATTCGCAGGTGGTATAGGGCAAACCTTTGGGGTTTGTCATGGCATTCAATTAGGGGATCGAGAGCATTAATTTCGCACAACTTGTAATTATACTTCAACTTTTTATGGTCAATTTAATTATATTATTTTGGCTTATTGGATCCATCTATATAATTGTGATGTTATTTTTATTAGTTATGTTTTATTATTTGTTCTTGGCATTTAATTATTTTAATTATCTATTGATTATTATGTTATGATCTTGTTGTTTTATCGTTTTCTTTATTAATTTATATAGTGCACTTTAAAATCCTTAGACTCCCTGTTAGGTTTTGATATAAGATTGAGCGCGCACTAAAAGTGTGTATAAGGTGAATCCTAAACCTTGTGCACGCGATTGATTGCAATAGAGTGACCAACACTCGTAATTGTTCGACCAATAAGGAAGAACCCTTAGCATTAATTCCTGGTTAGGAGAACGAGCTAATAAGGAGACCTCCTGTTAGAATAAGCGTATCTTATAAGTTAAATTAAATTAAATCTTAACAACTGTATACTGAGAATAGGTTAATTCTCCCTTCGAGTTCATTCCACTCAGTAGATATAGGTTAGGTTTTAACTACCAAATTGGACCTAATGAATTTAGTCCCCATTTAAGATTGCGACAAGACATTGCATTAGAGATCATAGTAATTAATTGCGTTCTTCCTTTCTAGTTGTTCATCGCTATTCCAATTCCCTTTTCGACAAGCTAGGCTTACCACCAAAACAACTAGACAATAATCTCAAATACTCAAACATGTTTTCTTTCTTGCTTTCTTAGGTAGAATAATAAAATCAATTAGACCATTAGAGACACAAACCTTTCTTTAGGTTGACACTCGTACTTACCAATCACTACACTATACACGATAGAGTACACTGCTCTTTAGTACGTAGGAATGGTCGATGTAGTTAGGGTTTTATAAATGTAAAACTTGACGTAGTTTTATTTAAAAATAATTACGCGTCAAGTTTTTGGCGCCGTTGCTGAGGAACAGTTTTTATTGTTTTTTATTGTTTGATTGATATGTGAGTGTTTGTTTGTGCTTGAACCTTCTGTTATTCTCCCTTTTTTGAGTGTTTGCATGATTGATTGACCATTGTTACGGCGTAACCAGTCATATGGTTATGGCGTAACATGTGTGAAATATAAAAAAAATTGTTTCAGACTTGGATATGGTGTGACTTGGTAGTGCTTGTTACGGCATATTTGGGTCTGAAACACCAAAAATAGTTTAGGCATTACTTGAACCTTAAATTTTATTGCTAAATCAAGTAATTGCCATCAATGTATGCTCCTCTTTTTGCTTAGTTTTATTACACATTTAACGCACATGTTTGTTAGTATGCAAGATGAGCAATTATTTATAGGTTGAGGAGATGACATGAAGATTAGACATGTGTGGAGATGTTCAAGTGTCCTGTGATGGAGGCTAGAGTCAAACTTAATGACCCTTTAAACAAAAGTCCTATCCTTTTAATTATTTTCTGCATTTAGTTGGTTTTGTATATTTCTTACTTGGTTTTGCAAGGTATAACAACAAGGGGGTGGAATTCAAAGTCACGCTTCCTCATGATTATGTGGTAAGATTGCTGCCAAAGACAGCAATTACAGTGTAACAATCTTGGTTACGTCGTAATCATTAAAATTGCGGCGTAATCCTTCCCATGGTTACGGCGTAACTAAACTTTATCGAAAATTTTAAAATGGTCATCCATATAATTACGACGTAACCCAATCCTTGGTTACGCCGTAATCCCTTCCTGAAAATCATTAAATCGTTTGAAATTTTACAAAACCGTGTATATTGGTAAATGAACTTTGTTGGTATGTTCTCTGGAAACCCTCACGAGACTTCACTTGTCCACTTAGGCCACCAAGTGGTTTAAAAGTCTTGTTGCATACGCTAAATGCAACCGTAATTCCTATGAAAGTGGGTTAGGTTTATTTGTATAGTTTTGTATATTTTATGCTATTATGCTTTTTGTTCAGGTTTATGCTTTTGGTATTAGTCTTTCTTGCAGTTATACAGGGAATGCATAGGGCGAAGTGTTAGGGTACTAATCAAGCTGCAAGGAAGCATCCCAAACCGTCCTAGTTGAATGCTATTCGGATGATGAAGAAGTTGCCTGTGATGATGGATGTTGCTCAAGGAAGCAGACTTCGAGCATTGCTTTGAGCATGTGTCTCTTCATATCACCGAGCAAATCCAGGGGGTAATCCGTTCCATTTCTAATCCTTCCTATTTAATTTTTATATTCTTATGTTTGACTTAAGTGGGGGGAATGGATTAGAAATAAACACCCATTTGATTATACTTGCCTTTAATTTTCTAGTTTATTTTGAAAAATGTTTCATTAATAAAATTTTAACATGTTTTTCATTACTTAACTAGTTAAGACTTTACTGAGCACACCCTACCTTATAATTCAAATGTGTGAGGATAAGCCTTTCTGTTTTCCCTTTATATATAAATCCAATAAAAATGAGTGTGTCAGTGGCTGTAGTAGACTTTAGAACTTGGCCTGGTATATCTTTCGAGACCACAATAATGAGCATTGCACCTAGTGTAATCGGTGTAGCTGTGATAAAAGGCAATTTTAGAATAAACCCCAAATAGCCCATCCATGTCATGTTTGTGTATATTGACTTTTCACACTGATTAGTTAACCCCCTATTAAAACTCCTTGTTGCACTCATCTTTAGTGCAAGATACCCCTAGTATAACCTGCTGAGCCTTTCCTTTCATTTTGTAACCCAATATGTGTTGTTTTGTTACACCTATCACGTTAGCCTACCCTGTCTAACTGTAGTTTCTGAGTCTATTGATCGGGGAGTTCGTGGTTATTTTTGGTGTCCTGGTAAAAGTCGCGGGTTTAAGATAGAGGTATTTGAAGAAAAGATGGGTTTTTAATTAGAGTGGATCTCAAGTGGGGGGTTGCGGATGTATATATGTGTCTGTAATGTGTAACATTGTATTCCTTGTCTTGCATCAAAGAAGAAAGAAAAAAAGAGAGAATAAAGAGCAAGCAATGAAGTGGTGTTTTATTAGTTAGCTTATCAGGTCATATAGTGATTGTTCCTTTGGTTAAATTAGACATCTCTCGGAACACTGTCCAACCTTTAAATGGGTCACGCTCCTAAAAGACCCTTAGATTATAAAGGAAATAACCAATTTTAGAAATGTTAGAATATAATAGAAATGCAGGTGTGCTATAAGGAATGGTTAAATTGTAATTCATAGGGATATTATGAACAAAAGACTACCATGATTTTGGTCCTTGGCCTCCCATGTCACTGTCCCCATATCTTATTTGGGAGAGCTTTTGGTTGATCTCATATTTTCTTGTGGCGGACTACAGTATTTATATTACGCATCTTGCAACTAATGTCTTCAAAAAACAGATTAATCTCGCTACTTACAAGAGAGAGGAGATATAGCGAACCGCTCTCATCACCATACCTTCTACCATCCAAATCAAGAAGTCAAGAGATGTACATAAATAATGTAAAAAATAACGCTCACTATAAGGAGTGACCCTTATCCTCTTCTTCAGCCAGATCGACATCAGCCTCAAGCTCTTTTAACCAACATCCCAGTGGTGTAACAATTCTCACAAATAAACACAAATGAGCATTTCATCCCTTTTTTGTTTACCTTATCTAATTGGATTATCAGAATCTTAAAAAGATGATACGTTCTTTTTTAAGAGATTATGAGTTTGAATTTATAAACTAATTCCAAAATCTCAAGTTGATAAGCCATAAGATTTTCAAAGTGAATTCAATAGCCTTTACTCGCTTTCGAACTGAACTAAACGCCTTCAATGCCTTCTAACATGATGTTCCAATAGCAAACCACAAAGAGAGTCCAACGTAACACTGTTAGATTAAACATGATCATAGTGAAGCACCTACAGAAATATTATTATAAGCAAAATGTAAGTTATCCAAAACACCCATTAACAATGGTTAAATTGACCAGTCTGCAGATTTCATTAACCTAGTCACATACACACACGACTCATATGGAACATACTTAAAATAACACGTAATTCTACTTATTTTAAATGGAAAACACAGGAAATAATTAGATTTGTTTTATACATTCACTTACCTCATGAGATGAAAGAACAACAAACCAAATCCAATGAGAGACTTGGGGAATCGAGATCACTCCATAATCTCAAAACAAAAAATTTCTAGACTGTAGGTCCAAAGTCTTGGATCTGTTTAGCCTTTTGTAAGACAATAGCTAACTTGAATAAATCCAAATCAACTATATG
>BQNB010109957.1:0-22648 GCA_026074375.1 Tanacetum coccineum
TTGGTGTTGTGGAAGGTGTTTAAGTTTGGTTCTTGGCGAAATTAGGGTATAAATCGTCTCCAATTTCGGCATAAATCGGATCTCAAAAGTGTATAAATCACCCAAGCAAAAGCGTATAAATCACCTGTGCGTATAGATCTCCTGACCAATGTATAGATTGCCTGACCAATGTATAGATCGCCTGACCAATGTATAGATCGCCTGACCAATGTATAGATCGCATGACCAATTTATAGATCGCCTGACCAACATATAGATCGCCTGACCAATGTATAGATCGCCTGACCAACGTATAATTCGCCCAAAAGTGTTCGAAACTCAAAAATCAAAAATCACCAAAAGACTCATTTTTTAACGTTTTTACCCGATTTTTCTTATACTTCTTACCTATCTAAGCCTAAGAGAACCTTAAAATTCCAAACTTTAACGTTTTTACGACAAAAAATTTGAAATCAAGATTCAAGTACAAAAAACCCTCTTTTCTAACCAAAGACCTTAAAAAGATCAAGCTTTTGATGTTTTTCCAAGGATTTTCTTGTACAAATAGTGATTCCAAGACAATAAGAACTATAAAAACTCAAACTTGATGGTTTTTAACACGAAATTTTTTCCACTTTTTTCTAGTCAAAAGCTTAAAAAAACATGAATCATGTGAAATAAGCTTTAACAAACCATAAACCACTTGTACAAATAAGCTAGAAACATTAGAGAGAAGAAAGTTTCAAGCTTTTGCACAAAAATAAACACCAACCAACCAAACCTATGGGTTTTGGCTTAAAAATAAGCCACGAAAATCTTAAATAAGCTCGAACAACACCTCAAAATGCAAACCACAAACACAAAATGCTTCTAGGCTCTGATGCCAATTGTTACCCATAAAGATTCTAGCCTAAAACACACGATCCGGAGGTCAGGGAGGATAAAAGAAATAGAAAGCCATATTATTGATGTAGAGAGAGAAAGGTAGAGAGAGAAAGGAAAGATGTGTGTGTTTTCTAGAGAGAGAAACACACACACTTTATGTTACAAATGATTATCCTCACCCCTCCATGGAAGTATGGAGGGGGTATATATAGGTTAAGACAAGAGAAACTATTCTAACTTAACAATTCTAGTCCCTGCATGTCTTGCCTAATGATAACTAGTGTAATTCCGTATAAGTCGACATATTTTAAGGCTAACAATCTTCCCCCAATATGTGGACATACGAAATTACTTACAACGTTCCTAACAAGTACAAATACAACATAGTAAAATGACATCCAAGGCGCTTCCAATGCTGAAGATGACGTCTTTGTCTTCTAGTCTTGATACTTGTACTCCAGCTTGGATCTTCTTTGTCTTTACTTGTTCTGGAACCATTGTAGTATGCATGAGTTGGATTAACTTCCCCCCAATTCATGCAGCATGTCTTTAAAAGCTTTCTTCATAGACTCCTTTTTGGCGAAGTTTCTGAATCAGCTTCCCCCCAAACCAACATCCGTATCTTGAGCAGAAACGTTGATGTAGCTTGAACGATCTTCTAACATTGACATTTAAAGTGCACAACGGAATTTAGTAGAAGAAACAGTCAACCACACCATCTAATACTGCTTCTATACTGTATCATGACATTCGGTCTTGATGATTATCCGTTCGGGGGAACATGCAAGAAATCAACAACAATTCTTCTCACGCATGCATAATACTTCACAAACCATACTAAGTGAAGTAGTATAAACTACTTCCCCCTGGAAGTTGACCTGATAACATCAAAGTATCAAAGTACACGTATTCCCCCATGATGGTTTTGAACTCTCGGAAGCATCATTGACGTGTACAACCATATACACGAGAAGTTCTTGTCATAAGCAACAATCTTGAAAAGTTATGAAAGACATTGAAGAACTTTGAAAGATCTTGCTGAGACTGTGAAGTATCATTGACGTTCAGTAGCTTCAAATATTCCGTGAGAGTTGCTGATCATATCTCAACCTTTTACTCTATGGCTAACTTACCAACCTCGTATTCTGTCGGCTATTGTTGTGACCACTGGGTGAAGTAAACCCAATATACCAAACTTGAAAATAAAGGATTAGGTTTAAGGAAAGGGGTAGAAAGTAGAAGGAAGTCTCGATGATGAAATAAGTAGACGCCTTCGTGAAACCCACTTCAAACTCAAATAAGGGATACCAAATAAACTCCGTGATCACTTGACATTTGAATCCAAATCTTTAGCCGTTTTGACATTTTAGTGAATCTTATTCGGATCGTTTTTAGTGTTATGTATCATGTTTGTTGTGTTGTTGTTCAAGAATGTCGTTAAACTAGAACAAATGGTATTTTGAATTGTCATTAACGAATCCACATTTGTCTAATTAAACTTGACGTGAAAGCGTTTTTTGTACCCGGCTCAATCATCATATCCGTGCTAATCCAATAGCAACAACCCAAAATAATAATAAAAACATAACCCAACACCTTGTACATGGCCCATATTTGTACGATAAGGCTTAAGTCCATCAATTAATCAACATTCGGCCCATTTCACCAAATCAGCCCATGGTTTCAATTAAGCTATAGAAGACTCGGCCCAAATCATCAATTAGTAAAACTCGGCCCACTCAGAATGAGTTATACTCGGCCCATCATTCACTAAGTATAACCGGATCCATTCAACACATATTAGGGATATAAGAAAGAGGTGAAATCCCTAATATTTTCATATTTAACCTAACCCTAATCCAATTATACGCAGCCACAAAAAAAAAATCTCTAAGACTTTCTTATCCCAACCAAAACGCAACACCAACCCCTTCCATCCTTAGATCGAATCAAATCCCACTTCTTGGTTCAGCCACAGCAACACACATGAGATGATACACCTTTATGCCGGATCAAACCTTAATCCAAAACAACAATTTACACAAGCCCTTTTCATTATCAATTAATTTTATTCAATTGAAGAGACGTGTTGGCTTCAAGATCTCGTAAAAGAGGTCTCGGGTAGGCTATTAATTTGTATTGTGAGTCTTAAATCGAAACACGGATTGATTATAACATTATTGTTAATAATCTTTCTGTAATTTCGTATATTGAAAAAAGGGGCATTGCTCAACAAAGATCGATGATGAGATTTATTTTCGTGTTCTTGATCTCTTTGAAGTTCATGAATTAATTATGAGCACATGAAAATTTAATCTGAGATCCTAGTTTCATTTAGATTCGAGTCTTGTATTGGATGAGAGGAGATGAAGTAGATTGGAGATTGATTTGTTGTTGATAGGTGACGATGATGATGAGTTAGGATTTAGATGATGGATTTGATTGATGTAGCTGTTGAGTTGATGTTGTTGTAATGATATGTTGTTGATTTGGTTTAATCATGTTTGACTGTTGTATCTCATTTCTGAATGGACTCATTAGAGTTAACCGGGTCAACTCGGTAATAACCGAGTTGACTCGGTTTTGTTTGTATATGGCATAGATAATTTTGTCTTCATTGTACCTGATCAAAACGCAACGCCAAATCGCAACCAACCAAAACGCAGTGACAAATCGCAGTCCATTGAGACAAAACGCAGGTGTACTTTTCCCCAAAAACCGGATCTGGTTTTGACTTTTTGGTCAAAACGCAACCAAGAAAAGTATGAACCCAGATCTGCTTTAAGCTGTTAACTTGACTTTTAAGCACCAAGAAAAAGTATAAACAACTACAATACAACCATTTTCATGATATTTTCACAAGGAAAAAAAATGATGAATAGTAACAGTAACCATGAACAGTACTGAACAGTGACCGAATAGTGCATGAACAATATATGAACATGATGAACAGTAACCGGAACAATAAAAAAATGATACAATACACCCCTGCAGCTCTGATGCCAATTGTTACCCATAAAGATTCACATAACAAAAGACATGATCCGGAGGTCGGGGAGGATTGAACAAATGTTTAACCATATTATTTAGTGAGAGAAAGGAAAGATGTGTGTATTCTAGAGAGAGAAACACACACACCTTATTACAAGTAAAATGAATCCTCACCCCTCCATGGAAGTATGGAGGGGATATATATAGCCCGGGACACGATCTACTTACTACACTTGACATTTCTAGTCCCTGCGTGTCCGGCTAATGTAAACTAATGTAATTCCGTATTAGCTGACATATTTTAAGGCTAACACACATCTACGTTGAATCTACTTAAGAAAAGATTGCTGGTTCGAAGGGAAGCTAAGACAACTTCCAAAAGGATATTATCAAGACGAACTACAGATTGCTAACGTGGATAGAATGACTTTGTCATTTTTGGTTTGAACATATTCAGGTCCTGTCTCATACATAGTCTTGTGAATATAAATGTGTAGTGTAGACTTAAATATAGGCATATATAGTGTTTGAGTATGAATTTTCAAGAATTTCTTAGTAAATTCAAATTTTTTCAAATTAACATACTCAAACACCATATAATACCCTCATAATTTGAGGGGGAGCATTAAAAATGTTCCTAATACGGCTTGTTAATAATTGGACATTTTTTCCTCGAAAGCAGTTATATTTGAATCAATTGATATCCAAAATATCAAGAGATTTAATATTTTTGATAAGGGGAGAAAATGTGATTAAAATATATGGCTAAAGATGTGATTTTTAAGATCTCAAGTGTACGCTTTCCCATATATGTGCTAAACTCTTTCGATTAATCGATGCACATATGAAGGGGGAGCAAATGGTTACATGTGGCAGAAATGTGGAAGTACCAAAAACCGACCATTTAATTTACTATAGTGGAGTTATAAGGTGGTTAAGTTTAGGTATTCATTCCCATGATCCAGCCAGAACCGAAGGGATCTACCCAGGGATATTCCACTAGTTAGTGTAGTAGTACTTAGGTATGAAAAAAGGAGTAAAAGTGAGAATAAGGGAAAAGTACCAACTGAGATGGAGCTAGTACTGGAACAAACCCAACAAGGTACTAGTTATGATGTATCGGTAAGCACTGAAGGGGTTGAAGAATTAAAAAGAAAAGTTAAGATAAAGGGTGAAAAGTAAGAAGCTCTCCTTACACTTAGGCAGAAACCGGGTCAATATATCTGTTGTCAAGAACCACAAAGATGATTGCGGACATTGAAGACTGATATCATGGACCTAATGATGCAATGCACAACCCTCCCTAGCCACTCAGAATCTCTCAAAAGATTTCTGTTTCATTTCTCACGGAGATTACACGCATTTCTATCAACTTTCTCACTCCGAGTTAGTTGGTATTGAAAAGGTGGCAGTCTGCTCCAGCCTTCGATCACTAAAAACAAAGTGCACTATTGAGTCTAGAGCCAAAAGAGATCATCTATAAATCTCATTAGGACACTTGTCAAAATTATGCTTGCTAGCTCACACAA
Organism: Tanacetum coccineum; assembly: GCA_026074375.1. Taxonomy (NCBI): domain Eukaryota; kingdom Viridiplantae; phylum Streptophyta; class Magnoliopsida; order Asterales; family Asteraceae; genus Tanacetum; species Tanacetum coccineum. The sequence continues at coordinate 5,385 of BQNB010109957.1, forward strand.
TGTGAATAACGAGAAATATATAAAGAGTCCTACGTATTATCCTTGTGATTTTGCCAGAACATCAGAGTGATACTCAAGTAATCACAGTAAAGATAGAATTCTTGCTTGAGCCAACATCAAACAAGCTCTTGGTAGGTGACTTGTGCGATTCAAATGAATCAAACTTGTGACAACTAGAAAGAAACGATGGTGCGATTCCAAGTGAATCAAACTTGTTCCAGTATATGAATTAACGGTTGATGATGAATTTTGAATTGCTTAAAACTCTCAATGTGTCACAAAACCACTTTAGCAAGTGACACGTCAATTGATTTTTCAAATCAATTTTTATTTCAATCGGTGAGATAGTAACTCGCTGGTTCACTACTATCGTGTTGTCTGCTTTGAGATGTTATGGTAATGAGAACATGTTGAGTTTGATGAATCTAATACACTATGTGTTAGAAAGATTTGATACTTTAGCTGAAATCCTGTCAATGGAGAATTCTTTTTTAAATTGAAATCTACCTGATCACAGGTCGATCCTCACTCATTCGAATTTACTCCAACCAAACACGAGCGAATGACAAAGCCATATTTGTCCCTCCCGCTTTATTGCTAACTATTTTAATGCAGGATACTTAAAGATAGAGGTGAAGGTACCTGGTTCCAGCTGTCTTTCGGATTCATGGCCACATGCTCATACCCGACCGACAAATATAAAGACATCATGAAAGCTCAAGTACGTGTTACAAAGTCTTCCGCTACTATGATAACTAACATTTTCCTTGAAGACATCATGTTATCAAGTCAAAATCTATTCAAGGAGATTGTTAGCGAGCTTTCAAGATAATACCAAGAATGAGCATGTTGGTCCAAAGTCACAAGATCACAAAAAGACAAAGAATTACAAGATAATCAAATGATGATGGAAGATTTATGATTTCAAGAAGATCGAAATCAAGTATTAAAGGCTCAAGATCACAAGACCATCAAGCATGAAGGAACAAGCTCAAGCATAATGATCAAAGACCACTACACAAAGATGCAAGACAAAAGATCAACTATTACACAAAAAGGACTCAAGATCAAGACAAGAAGCTTCAACGATTAATGATCAAGGTCACAAGGAGAGATCTCTATGATCACCCCTTAGGGGGAGATTGTTAGGAACACAAAAAGTGTTGATCATTTATGAGATCTCAACGATCGTCCCTTAGGGGGAGATTGTTAGGAATTTAGTTTTTAGTGAAGTGACGACCATTATCGATCTCACGAGCCTTTGTAATAGTTAGACAATATTATGTAATAATTAGTAAGCTAACCGGGCCGGCTTATAGAAAGTCCAAGGAAAGCCCGGCCCGACCCATATCTTGTAACTATATAAACCCTCTTCACACATGGAGAGGGTGTTGGTTGAATGCATTTTCTCACATTTCATGTGTGTGTTTTTAGTGTGTTTCTCCCATCTACTCTCTCTCTAGCTTTCTCTCTCTAAATTATTAAGTGTGTGTGAAAATACCTTGAGTTGACCCTAGACCTCTTTTACCTACACCACATATGAGACCTTTAAACTCATATGGTCGAAGACCTTCTTTTCAAAATAATCATTCTTCAAGAAGAAGAAATTTTTACAACAACCAAAGGTCTTCGTATCATCAACCTAGCACCTTACAAAGGAGAAAAAACTCCTACCCAAATCAAAGGCTAAAAACACCTTGGAGCGTTGGACCAAACTTTCAAAACTTCCATGATTTTCAAAACAATCCTTGGTCCACGTTCTTAAGGTATGACCTACATAAACTATGTGCTTTTCTACAAGACCCAAGAATGGTTATCCTGGGCACCATATTTTCTAACCACAACGGACCCAAGAAAAATTAGGCACTACGACCGTGAATTCATATTTGCATGCAGGTATGTCTTAAATGCGATCTACTACTGGACGATTGGATTGTGGATAGTAGTTGCACTAAGCACATGACTGGGAATAGAAGATTGTTTACTTCGTACAAGGCGTGTAATGGTGGACATGTCGTATTTGGGAGCAACCTAAAGGTCAAGGTCGTCGGTGGAGGTAATATTACTCATGACTCCATTACAATTACCAATGTTGAGCATGTTAGTGGTCTAGCATTTAACTTGATTAGCCTAGGTCAATTTTGTGATGATGATTGTATAGTTAGCTTTACTAAAGTTGATTATAATATTAGTAAAAATGGAAAATTGCTAGCTAAAGGTAATAGGAGAAATGGTTTATATACGTTCAAATTGGGAGATAACTCCAAACAACAAATTTGTCTCGCATCCGTGGTGGATAACTCAATGCTTTGGCATAGGAGGTTAGGTCACGCCAATATGCGGTTAGTTCAAAACATAGCTTCCAACAAGCTAGTAAGGAACCTACCAAAGTTGAGTTTTGAAAGACATTTTTGTGATACATATGGTCTAGGGAGTCAAGGTAATGCAAACAATAGGACTAGGAAAGAAGTGTCAACTAATAGGGTTTTAGAGTTGCTACACTTAGATTTGGTTGGTCCATCTCCCATTCAAAGTTACGAAGGCAACTTCTATAGTTTGATAGTTGTTGATGATCACTCAAACTACACTTGGGCTGTATTTGTAGAATCTAAGGATGATGTCTTAGAAAAATTTAAAATATTGTGTAAAAAGCTTGAAAACCTACATGATTGTTCTATTGTTTCAATTGTAACAAATCATAGTAGTAAATTTGATGAATTGCAATTTGAGAGCTTTTATGAACAACATGGAATGTCTTATAACATGTCGGGCCTGTTCACTTGTCAATCGAGTGAGATTGATGAAAGAACACATCGCAAGTTAAGAAAGATAAGTCGTGCTATGCTAGCCGAGCAATCGATTCCGCAAAAGTTTTGGTGTCATGCATTAGATATGGCAACATACATCTTTAATAGGGTTTGTATTAGAAAATTCATTAATAAAACACCCTACGAAATTCTTAGAAATAGAAAGCCGTCATTAAAGTACTTTAGGGTCTTTGGTTGTAAAGTATTTATACTTAACACTAAAGTACATCTCACCAAGTTTGACCCAAAGTTTGTACGAAGGTGTGTTTCTAAGATACTCTTAAAATAGTAAAGTATACATAGTGCTTAATAAGGAAACAATGAGGATTGAGGAATCTCTTAATGTTACCTTTGATGAGACATTGCATGAGCCCAAGTTATCTTCTTTGATAGAAGATGATAGGATTGATGAACCCATGGTTCAAGATCTCAATGGGTTAATGTTTCGGATGAAGGCTATCCTAAGAGTCTAAAAGAAGCTAGAGGTCACCCAATAGAACAAGTAATTGTTAAGTTGAATGAGAAAACACTTAGGTTTAAGTCTAAACAAGCTTAGAATTTTTGCATAACATTTCCCAAAGTCCAAATTACACAAGTCTAGTTGAGGTTGTTCATGGTTGACATGCACCATAGGATATTGATTTGAGAGTGTAAGGGGTTAAAAATAAGATTTGAAGTCTAGAGGTTATTTGCATACCCTTTTCGAGATAATTGTGCTCTTAGAGCTTATGTGCTTATGTGCTATGTGTTAGGACTTATGTAAAAGGCATGGAAGTTAAGCAACATTGTCATCTTAACGAGATGAAGGGTAAATGTCAATGCATTATTCAAACTATAGTTGACGTATCTCAGATTCTACATGTCATACTTATGTACTGAATGCCTGTTATGTGTATTAAGGTAGAAAAGAAAAGGTCTTTGGTTCATGCATGCATACCCATAGGAGCTAGGATGTATAACTTAATCATCCAATCCTAACTAAATCCCAACTAAGGCAACTAGACATTTGAAATCACCAAATCATAATCATCTTCCCAATAGTGTACTCAAACTACAAAAGGCATAACTACCTCAAACTTTAAGGAATCAAAAGTACCAAAATCTTATCATCCAATAGCTATCAATCACTCCATGATTGGGGAAAAGCAAGCAATACGGAAGCAAAGAGCAATAGCGTACGTGGGAGTATACAAGATATGTAAGACTCACAAGGTGAAGACAATATTCAAGCTTCACCAAATTACAAGGCCAAGATCAAGACGCAAACTTCATCAACGACGGTCTTATCTTCGCTACGTTTGTAATTTTATTTGCTTTCTGAAATTTTATTTATCATCATCAAAAAGGGGAAGATTGTTGGTGCAACATTGACTAGGATCTCCCTTATGTTTTAATGATAAAAATAAACATTCGCAAAACATAAAATCACAAATGGTAGCTTAAATCCGCAAAACCGGATTTCACAATCTGGCGTGCTAGGCACGCGTCAGCGCATGGCTAGCGCGCCACACGCGAAATCCGTTTTGCTAATTTTACACTTGTTGGCTTTTTTGTTACCCGACACATGTGGAAACTTCAATAAAGGTATGTACATGATATTTGAGCATTTGGGAACACTCCAAATGAGGTTTAGACTTAGAGAGGAGCAAAAACAAATCCTCCCATTTTTTTTCATAAAATGCCAACTTAAAATGTTTATCAATCGCCTCTAGCCAAGGATGAAACTTCTTTATAAATCTAATATGATTATACGTTCAACATACCGACAAGCAAAAGTAATCATTTGACCTTAATCCAGATTTATGTTATTCTTAATCACGTAACGGGTTTTACTCCCTTATTGGTCAAACTAAGTCAAATGTCACTTTGCGTAAATGCATCCTTTCCAGTTATGGGATATGCTTTACTTATGATGCAAATCACTTAGATTGTTTGCATCAAGATGATTAGTGATCAAATCTATTTTTGATTATCATGGATTATGTTTAAGTGACTAATTGAGTTTGTGATATTTGGAAGTTAATCATACTTTGACTTTTCTCACTTCTTTACCCATACAAATGCTTTTACAAACTCACATGTATTCCTCACATGTTCAAGTCCTCACTTCTTCTATACACTTCTACAACCCATTCTATCTAATCACTTGTTTATTCTTCTTACCCAACAAGTGATTTTATCTTTTCTACACACACTCTAATCATCTTCTTCTTAAACCATCCCATAATCATATTTGCCCACTCTCTTCTCTCTTATTGGCAATGTGATTATAAACCCAAATCAATCCTTTGATTTCATCCTAAACCTTATCTTCCTAAACACTCTTTAAACACAAACAACCTTCTTTACATATCCCTTCATAAAATAAACCTTAAACCTTATCCCCAACAATGCCAACTCACATTCCTTACACCATGTACTTCTCTTATACCTTGTGTACCTTTGTGTCTCCTACATTCCTAACCAATATCCTTTATATATTTTCAAAACATTCTCCACCACATACTCACTATTCATCTTCTTCTCCATACAATTCAAATTACACACATACACACACACACTTCTTCATCTCAACCCTTGATCAAGCCATGTCAACAATCCAACTTACCACACTCTTTACTTCTTCACCCTTAAATTGTTTCTCAAATAAACACAACTAACACACTTTCTCTACCCTTTATGAAGCCATCTCATCAATCCAAACTCTCTCATTCGATTCTCAACCCTTGGATTGATGCCTCATCTTAAACAAACATTCTTTCTCTTACAAATATTCTATTCTCACTCACATAACAAACACAACCTTCTCTCTACATTTGATCTTCCTAAGTCATCCATCCTACACACCTCTTTTCTTTACATCCTCACTGTCACACCCCGCCAAGGCAGAAACACGAGGCGTAACATCATGGATATCATCACAACACAATGGTGTCAACAATAGAGAAACACTAAATGCATAACTAAGTAATAAAGACACAATGTGTCATGACAATACCGAAAACCAAAAGAATGACATCTTGTATTAATGAAAAAGGGTCTCACAAATACAAGAACAATATCTCACGATCCTAATAAAATCAAATAACATTCAACAAAATCATGCAACAAACATAAACAAACTCAGGAGCGAACTCCAATGCAATCCTAGCGGTCATTCTAGCCACTTCTCTTAACCACCTATACTCATTAAGCTCACCTGAAACAATGATGCTTAAAATCACTATCAACACAACAGTTGTGAAGAGTCATGTTTAAACACTCAAAACAAACCTTTAAATCCAATTACTGTGATAAATAAAACATAACATAGCAGGACATACAACGTACTATCATACAAGCTAACATGCAATCACATCAATCCACATTGAGACGTTCACAGCTATACTAACCAAAAATAAAAAATAAAAAACTCAAATTCTCACACAAAGAATAACAACAATGAATGATCATCTCACTCAAACAACTCACAGTAATAAGACGATCACGCTTACTACCAATCAAATCCATAAATCAATGAGACTGTACACTCAAAACATAACAATTCATACCATAAAAGCAATAGCACAAACATACAATATCACTATACCCATGCATCATTTAAATCACATAACACAGTAAACACACAAACCCAATTTCAAAACCTCTTTGCAATCTTCACACCAAGAAACATAAGAAAAAGGGGCTATGAAACTCACTTGATGCTTAGCTTCCAAAAGAATCCAACAAAAGCTTCACAAACACTTCACGGATAATCTAAACAATTAAGCACACAATAAGCTACCATCAATTAGGCATTCAACCCAATATGATGAACCTCGACTATGATTTAAATCTAAGCTATCTACCAAAGTTCTATACTTGATTTAACCTTTCCAACTCTTACATATGCCATTTACACTTCAATGCTACACCTTTTAAATTTCCATGGTTTTGAGGCAGAAGTTTAAAAACTCACCTTACGCGCTAAACGTACCACTTAAACACTTCCATAATTCAAACAAAAATTCACCATGCTACATAAGTTCCTATAACCACTCAATACTCCTCCCAAAGCCATACCCTTATTTACAAATACCCTTTAGAAATTCATTAATCCAAAGTGTTCAGAATTCGTCCAGAATCTGACCCCCTAAACGTATGACACCATATGACCACTTTAGACCTCATTACATACTTAGAAAAAATTCAGAGGTCACACACAATATATAAAAATAAACCCCTGGAAACTTCCCACGTGAATTTTGAACCTCTAACAATTGTCAATATTTTTAGAAAAATCAAAACCAAAACTAAAATTCGTCACAGTTTTACACACTGATTTTGTAACGACCTTTTGACCCACTTCCCGACCATAAAAACTCAGAGACCAACTTTGCTGGAAAGTAGACTCTCTGAGGTTATCCTCCATATTTTGTAAATTGTTTATTTGAGTATTTTATGATTGATTTGACCGTTACAAAACTAGCTAATTTTTATGCATGGAATAAACAACTAATCGTTGCGTTCTAGACCCTAACGCAATTATACAATCACGAAACCAATTGAACCAATGATCAAACAATCATCATTAAACTATAAAATCAAAAAATTTAAAACCCTAATTTATTTTCATGATTAAACCTAATCCATCATACTTAGATTACAAGAATTAAAATAAGAACTAGAATTAAACAAAGAATTAGAAAATACCTTAAACCCTAAAAATTTTCCTCTTTTTTTTTTCTCTGGATTGGTCGAATAATAAGGGATTTAGGGATCCTTTTTTTGTATTTATAGGCCTCCTAAAAGATATTCTAGATTAACTCTAATTAGGAATTTAGAACTGACTCATATTTGTTTCCTTTCCCTTGTAAACAAACCGATCGGCACACCCCCCTTTTATTTTTTTTTTATTTTTTATTAATTACAGTTTATTACAATACCTAAATTTTATAAAACCAATAACTTATGTGACTATAACCTTTTTAGCTAAACAAATTCACTAACTTTTAAAAATAACTTTTAAACTTTTCATTTCAACCTAATTTCCTAAAATAAAGTTTACATGTAATTCTTAACTTACCATAAAAGCTAAACCTCTCTTAATTACTAACAAACAAAATACGTATACTAAAAAAACTTTACCCATTTAACACGGAAACTTTAAATCTCAATAATCATATTCCTTGTCACTCAAAGGAACAAAATGAACTCAAACCTATTTCACCACAATTCCAATCTCATTGAGAATGTACCACGACTCAATAGATTGATTACCAATACCTCATATAACCACATAAACTCATATAAGCACACAAAATCACATACACCATATATTGCAACAGCACATCAGTCATACTAGACGTATGCGACTAACCTGCTCAAAACATGGTTGTCACAGTATCCCCTCCTTTAGAAAATCTCGTCCCGAGATTTAACTAGCCGATTTACCAGCTTTGCACAACGAACACTAGGATATTTTAGACTTCAATAAGCCTCACGGTCCCAATAAACTCAAGTCCACGCTAGAATCAACAAACTTCACAAGGATATCTTACTACTATTTTATCCTCTTTAACTTTCACTGTCCATAATCACTACAGTTCCTCCATCAAAACGAAGAGTTGTGTCAATCTTATCTCATCAATGCACAATTCAAACTACAATCAGCTAAACTTTCTTTAAGTTTGACACATGAAACGTATCATGTACTCCACTCAATTCCTTAGGCAACCTTAATTGATAAGCTACAGGACCAATCCTTTCAAGAATCTTAAATGGTCCTACATATCTCGGTGCTAACTTTCCCTTTTCCCAAAACAAATTACACCTTTCCAAGGTGATACTTTCAACATAACTCAACTCCTACTTCAAATTCCAATGTTTTGCGTCTATTAATCAGCATACTTGTTTTGACGATCTCATCGCTGGTTTTAAGCTCTCCTTTATAAACACAACTTTTATCAGTTCGGTTTCTTTAACCAATTCTGTCCAATCAAGATACTTTCCTCCAATCATCACTCATAAAATAGCGACATACAGATCCTCCCGTACAAGGCTTTAAAACGGAGCACATCTTATACTCTAAGAAGAAACTATTTATTGTAAGAAAACCACCAATGTAGATAAACATCGCAGCTACCACTCAAAAACAAATTACCAAACATGCCCTCAACCAGAGATCCTCTAAGTCTTAATTGTACCTCACTTGCCCATCCGTTTGGGGATGATAAGCCGTACTCATATCTAACCTTATCCCTAAAGCTTTTTGCACAGTCTGCCAGTAACGCGACGTAAATCGTCCATCTCTATCTAAAATAATCGACACAGGAACATGTCTCGCGACTATTTCATCAATTAATCTTCCGATTTCCTCATTGTACTAGTAAGTCTTCTCTTATAGCAGAAATGACCGACTAATCATCTATCGACTATGACCAATATCGTGTCATTCCCACTTTTAACCTAGGCAACTTAGTGATAAAATCCCATAGTGGATCTATCCCACTTCCATTCAGGTATCTGAGGTTGTTGCAGTAAACCCGAAGGCCTTTGATGCTCAGCCTTTACCTTCGAACATGTCAAGCACTTACTAACATAAGTAGCAATATCTCTCTTTATTCTCGGCCACCAGTACGTATCACGAAGAGCATGTACATCTTATCCGCTCCAGGATGCACATAGTACTTAGACTCTGTGATCTTCAACATGATCATCGTTCTCATACTTCCTACTAATGGAACCCATATACGATTCATGAAATACAAACTCTCACCCTCTTTCTTTTCCATCTGTTAATCTGGGCCATGTAGGTTTTCCATAAGTACATTCTCTTGCTTAAGCGCCTCACTCTAGGCTGCTTGTATCGTTTCTCTTATTTCCAGCCTGAGATTCACTACCATGGCCCTTACACTCTAGTTTCAACCGCTCCTTCCACTTAATGCATCCAACTACACGTTTGCCATTACCAGATGGTAACGAATCTCGCACCATAATCAATAAACAACTCAATCCATCTCCTTGACACAGATTCAGCTCTTCTCTGATCGAAATGTGTAGATGACTTTTGTGATTTCATATAGATAACACTCTTATACCATACAAAATAATGCTCCAAGTCTTAAGAGCAAACACAACAGCTCCTAATTCCAAGTCATGTGTCATATAGTTCTTCTCATGGTTTTTCAGCTGCCTCGATGCATAAGCAATCACTTTGCCCCTTTGCATGAGTACACAACCTAATCCTTGGTTTGATGCATCACAATAAACCACGAATTCTTCCACTCCATCAGGTAGCGTCAATATTGGTGCATCACACAAGTTATTCTTTAAAGTTTGAAAAGCCTCTTCTTGCTCCACACCCCACACATACTTCTGATTCTTCTAAGTTAACGAGGTGAGAGGTTTAGCAATTTTGGAAAAGTTTACAATAAACCGTCGGTAATAACCGGCTAATCCTAAAAATGATCGAATCTCAGAAGGCGTCATAGGGGTCTTCCAATTCTTTACCGCTTCTATTTTGCTGGGATCCACATGTATACCATTCTGATTGACAACATGACCAAGAAAGTGCACCTCTTGCAACCAGAACCCACACTCAGAGAACTTGGCATACAACTTCTCCTTCCTTAACAATTCCAACACCAAACCCAAATGAACTTCATAGTCCTCCTTCGTCTCCGAGTAGATCAAGATGTCATTGATGAACACAATAGCAAACTTACCTAAGTACGGTTTACAAACTCTATTCATCAGATCCATAAAGACTGCAAGTGCATTGGTTAGCCCAAAAGGCATAACCGTAAACCCAAAATGTCTGTATCTCGTTCGAAACGCCGTCTTAGGTATGTCATCTTCATGCACGCGTAGTTGGTGATAACCTGACCGAAGGTCTATCTTGGAGAAATAACGCGATCCTTGTAGTTGGTCAAATAAATCATCAATCCTCGGAAGAGGACAACTCTCTATAATCGATACACATACGTAGCGAACCATCCTTCTTCTTGACAAATAACACTGGCGCTCCCCATGGAGAATGACTAGGTCGTATGAAACCCTTGTCTTGCAACTCCTGCAGCTGCCCAGACAATTCTTGCATTTCTAAAGGCTCTAGTCGATATGGAGACTTCGCAACAGGCGTCACTCCAGGAACTAGATCTATGTGAAACTCCACTTGTCGTTGTGGAGGTAATCCTGACAAGTCTTCTAGAAACACATCTTCAAATTCACGTACCACAGATTTATCGCTCAACTTTGGTTCATCCTCCTTTGCATTCTTCAATGCTTTGGTAATTCCTATAGCCCGTTCTCCATGTACTCTAAGGATCCTACCATCCTCCACAGGTATTTCTACTACCTTCTCATGACATACTATCACAGCCTTATGTTGGGATAACCAATCCATTCCCACAATCACATCAAAGCTTTCATGACCTAAAGGTATTAAGTTTATGCTAAACAAGGAACCTCCTAGTTCTAGTTTGTAGTCACGGATAATTCTATCCACTTCTACTTTCTTACCATCAGCTACTTCTATCACAAAACCAGGATTCACAATACAAGGTCTCACATTAAGTAGGGGCGCAAATTCAGTAGATATGAAACTAAAATCGGCTCCAGAATCAAATAATATAGTAACAAAGTGATCATTCAAAGAGAACGTACCCGTTACAACGTTAGGATCCTGGACCGCCTCGATTGCATTTACATTCATGTTGTAAGCTCTTCTTCTAACTTGGTTTCCATTGCTTCGGTTATTTCGGTTGCCCTCTAAAACCAATTGATTTTTGGCTTGCCCCAGTGCTCGATTCATCTTAGGACAAGTGTTGCGAAAATGATCTGGACTACCACACTCATAGTACACTCTTGGATTGTTACTCATTCTAACAGCATTCATCGGAGTCACTTATCTAATTGGTGTCCAACAATTTCTGGCATAATAGCCTAGTTTTTGACAGTTATAACACACATTGCAGGGCCCGTTTACTGGGTGATATGTATTACACTTGCTACACTTAGGATTTGAGTTTGCGACTTCATTTCTAGGAGGAGCTGTCGCCACAAACCATGTGCCCACTTTTGCCTTCTTGTTGTCTTTCCACGATCCTCCTGACTTACCAGACTCTTCTACTACTTTCCTCTTGTCATTACCCTTTGTCAAGGTACCACAGCTGACTGCTTCGTCAGTAAGTATTCCAGCCCTCAGTATTGCATTCTGAATAGTAGTTGGTTGGGTTGCTCAAAGCATTCCTCTTATCTCATGAGCCAGTTCGGCTATGTACCTCTTAATACGAGATGACTCAGGTGTAACTAAGTGTGGGACCAACTTAGCCAACTCATGAAACCTATCAGTGTAGGCAGCATGATTAGCTCCCACCATCTTGTGATTCCAAAACTCATTCTCCAATTTCTCCATTTCATTACTTGGGCAGAATTCTTCAACCATCAATGCCTTAAAATCGTTCCATGTCATGGCCATTGCAGCCTCACGTCCTCTTGCTTGGACTTGAGTGTTCCACCAAGTCAAAGCTTTGTTCACCAATGAACTAGCCGCATACCTCACCTTTTGATTCTCCGCACAACCACTATTATCAATCACATTTTCCATCTTCTCGATCCAACGAGTAAGCACTATCGCACCTCCTTTCCCATCATACTCCTTGGGATTACAAGATTGGAATGCCTTGAAAGTGCATCCGTTGTTCCCACCATTTCCATTTCCACCACCACCATTTCCTCTATTACCGTTATTTGCATTGTTCACGTTGTTAGTCACTTGAGTGACAATCTGAGGAAGAATGGTTTGCAATTGCTGCGCGATAATAGCAGCAATGTCAGGGTTCTCGTTGTTGCCGCGTCGACGTGATGGAGCCATTGTCTATAAGATATAAAATTTATATACATTAGACGATATAATAGGGATCATGATCTTATCATACTTCTTAATAACCATATACATACATGCAACGCATCAACAATAATCCATGTAATCATACTTGCAAGTCCACCTATGTTGTGGCGCATGTATAATTATGTTGGCCACCATAATTATAGATGCCCCCTTTCACAGTTGTACTCCCTCCTATGAAGACACTTCATAAAATAAACACACCATATAGCACCTTAAAAAAATGAAACCAACAAATAACACAAGGAATAATCCTAATAATCACTTTTATTATTAATACTCAGAATCCAAACATCGAAAATAACATTCCTAACATGGCTCCAAACGTCGAAAGAAAGAAAAACAAGCTAAAACATATCAATTACTTAGAACAATATGGGCAGTTACGAGACGCGCGGTCATGATCAGCTTTAGTTGTCTTCTTCCACACAGGTTTACTACTTGCGGTGGACTCAAGGTCCGAGTCCACTTCATTCCTCTCAACTTCTTCCTCATCTTCTATCAACCATCCATTCATGTTACCCTTTGGCTGAGGTAGTCGATGTGGTGCAAACTCATTCATGGGATTTCCTTGTTGAAGTTGTGGGTGATCCACAAATCCATACAAGTCATGTCTTCTAGGTTGTTCCACCGGCTCTTCTTCAGACGTTTCATAACCTTGAAATTTTCCAAGAACTCTGGTGATAGTGTCATCCTTGGCAATTATCTTTGTTTCAATTTCCTCAACCGTTTGTCCATCAACTTCCTTCAAGGTCATCTTCTCTTCGACTCTACACGGCCACATGGCAATAGGAATTCGGATCTTGCGGTTACACCGCTTGCTTTTCTTAATCCTTTTACACCCAGTTGCGAAAGCAACTGAATTATGGTACTTTCTACGAATAGGGGGAGACATACTATAATAGACCACAAAACATAGACTATATCAGGATACGGATCTCAAAATAGCAAAGAAAAACTCAACTTATATATATATATTATATAGTATAATGTACTTTATGAAACTTAGGGAAAATAAGCATAATAGGTATATACTTACACATAAGCCCTAAATGCATCTATATGAGGGACCCTTAAGCTATAGTCTAGGCTCAACCACCTAGTTCTCTATAACCTGGCTCTGATACCAATCTGTCACACCCCGCCAAGGCGGAAACACGAGGCGTAACGTCATGGATATCATCACAACACAATGGTGTCAACAATAGAGAAACACTAAATGCATAACTAAGAAATAAAGACACAATGTGTCATGACAATACCAAAAACCCAAAAGGATACTACGTCTTGTATTAATGACATAGGGTCTCAACCAATACAAGAACAAAATCTCCACGATCCTAATAGAAGCAAATAACATTCAACAAAATCCATGCAATAAACATAACCAAACTCAGGAGCGAACTCTAATGCAATCCTAGCAGTCGCTCTAGCCACTTCTCTTAACCTCAATATTCTTATGAAGCTCACCTAAAAATGATACTTAAAAAACGTCAACACAACGGTTGGTGAGAGTCATAGGTTTAAGACACACATTATAAACCTTTCAAACCAATTACTATGATTATCAAAACAATATAGGACAATTATGCAACATATGAACTTATGCTAACATGCAAACCAAATCACCATATCAAACCAACCATACATATACTAGGTAGGCGTACCACTTCGATCCCACATACGTCACTTACGCGACATAAAAGTCTACCAGCTGAGCTTATAATTAGGGCCTGGACCCCTACCAATTCACTGAGTTTGATCAATCTCAAGATTAACGATCGTGAATGATCAGCCCCCACTATTAATGATACCAAACACAACACAATATCATGCAACAACAAGCCATATGCAATCACATAATGTCCACACGCAATCAAAACACATAATCACAGCAATTCAAAACATTTCCGAAACACTTAGCATCATTTCCATCCCAATTTACAAACATTAAAAAGAAGGGACTATGAAACTCACCTGATGCTTAGCTTCCCAAAAGAATCCAACAAAAGCTTCACAAACACTTCACGGATAATCTAAACAATTAAGCACACAATAAGCTACCATCAATTAGGCATTCAACCCAATATGACGTAACCACAACTATGATGGATATCTAAGCTATTTACCATAGTTCTATACTTGATTTAAACCCTTTTCCAACTCCTACATATGTCATTTACACTTCAATGCTACACTTTAAATTTTCTGGTTTTAAGCAGAATTTTATACTCACTTACACGTCCTAAACGTACCACTTAAACACTTCTATAATTCCAAACCAAATTCACCATTTTACATATATATCCTATGAACCTCTAATAGCTCTCCCAAATCCATTACCCTTTTACAAATACCCTTTAGAAATTCATTAATCCAAAGTGTCTAGAATTCGTCCAGAATCTGACACCCTAAAAGTATGACGCTAGATGACCACTTTAGACCTCATTATATGACTAGAAAAATTCAGGGGTCATACACAATATATAAACTAACTTCCACGTGATTTAGATGCCCATAACTAGTTGTCTAAGTATTTTTAGAAAAAATCAAAACCACAACTGAAATACGTCATAGTTTTACACACCTGATTTTGTAAAGAACCTTTGTGACCAACTTCCCAAAAAACCAATAAAAATCTCACGAGACCAACTTTTGCTGGAAAGTAGACTCTCTGAGGTTAACTCTAGTATGTTGTACATTGTTAATATGATCTCTTATAATGGGTTATGCTCGTTTACAAATATCGTAACCAATGAAACTAATACTCAAAAAATATTAAAACATTATAAACTTCAGAAAAAATCAAAGCCCTAAATTTAATAAACCCTAACCATCAAGTTTAAATACATTAATTGAAAATAAATAACCAGAATTAAACAAAGATTAGAAAATACCTTAAAAGAAAACCCTAACTTTTGGGATATGTGATTTGTTTTGATATATGATAAGCTACCTATAAATATTCTAGAATTTAACCTATTAGGAAATGGATAACAATAGGATTACATTTTGTTTTCCTTTTCTTTATAATTTCGGTCCGATTAAGGCTTCTTTTTTTTAATTTTTTTTTTTTTATTAATTATAAAATTACATGTATTATTATTAAATTTTTATAAAAACCTTAACTAATTTTGACAATAACCTTTTTACATAAACAAATACACTAGACTTTCAAAATAACTTTTTACTTTTTGTTTTTCAACCTAAACTTTCCTAAAAAAAAACTTTTACAATGTATTTCTTTAACATACCACTTAAAATCTTAAACCAATCTTAGATTACTAACACAAAATACCTATACGTTAATAATAATACACATTTAATACAGAATCGCTCAAATCTCAATAATCATTTTCTTGTCACTCAAAAGTGAACGAAATGAACTCAAACAATTTCACCCCATTCAAATCTTATTGAGATGATCACACTCAATAGATTGATTACCAATACCTCATAAACACATATAAACACACATAAACACATAAAATCACATAAATCATACATTGCAACAGGCACCTAAGTCATCGATTTGAAATTCTACTTGACGAACGGGAGGAAGGCCAGGTAGATCTTCAGGAAAAACTTCCGGGAATTCTCTAACTACCGGTATGTCTTCTAGTCGTTTCTCGTCCGACTTCTTTTCCATTATTTGGGCTACAAAAACTTGACATCCCCTGGATATATACCTTTTGGTTTTTATACAGGATATGAGATTTAGTCAGGTTTTACTTCGGTCACCTCGAATGATCAATGTTTCACCGTCGATGGGAATGTGGATGACTTTCTCGTCACAGATGATTCTAGCATGGTACTTGGATAACCAATCCATAGCAATGACGACGTCGAAACTACCGAGTTTAATCGGCATAAGATCAATTTTGAAAGGTTGGTTTAACAAGGTCAGGATTGCACCCTGAATAACGGTGTTTGTGCTTACTAAGTTTCCGTCAGCCATTTTTATATCGTATAGGTATCTATTGTAATGGGTGGAATATTTAGCTTAGAGGCAAGAGATATGGATACGAAGCTTTTATCGGCTCCAAAATCAAATAATACTTTGGCTAGATGTTGGTTTAGAAGGAACATACCCGTGACTACGTTTAGGTTTTGATGAGCATTCATATCCCTTAGCATGTAGGCTCTTCCCTAGGCATTGTTGTTGGTGGTCTTTCGGCACTGATTTGCATAATGCCCTTTCTCTCCATAGGCATGGTAAGTAACTATCACTGGTAGCAGATTACTTCCAGTGGCTGGCCCTTTGTTTCTGTAGTTCTTGGTCATATGGCCCACCTTGTTGCAAGTATTACACTTAACAGTGCAAGGTCCCTGTGTGATGCAAAGTTCATTTCTTACACAAAGGAAGGCTTCTAGAATACCTACTGTTTTTAGCTAGAGTGGCAGCATAAGCCCTGAAGGTTTTTTATCTTCTATTTTGTTGTGGTTGGTGACTATTGTAGCGGTTGTTGGTGTTACGGTAGTTGTTGTTATTATCGTTGCGGTAGTTGTTGTTGTTGAAAAATCTTCTATCGTCAAACTTTCGTTTGTGATCACTTGATACTTGCACC
>BQNB010109958.1:874-22648 GCA_026074375.1 Tanacetum coccineum
GAAGTACTAAATCTTACAAGATATTTACAGAGATGCTTGATGATTTTGATAGGCAGGATGTGTTAGATTTATATAGGCTGGTTAAAGAAAGGTTTGAGACTGCAAGCCCAGAAGGATATGACAGATTACTTTGGGGAGATCTCATTACTGTGTTTGAACCAAGTAAAGATGATGAAGTCTGGAAAGCTCAACAGGATTACACATTGATCAGCTAGAGATTATTTGATTCATGTGGAATTCATGTATTACTAATGGATACTGGCATTGCTATTCATATGCTGGTAGAGAAGACATATCCTCTTACTCAAGAGATGCTTTCAAGAATGCTGAGTGGGAAGCTAGAGGTTGAAAATGAAAGTGAAATGGCATTTGAACTTCTCAGATTTACTAGATCACAGATTGAAAAGTAGAAGAGTGTTTGGAAGAATCCTCTCAAAAAGGTTTAATTCAAGAAACTTGATGATTTGGAGGTAAATCACAAGTTTAGGGGAGGATTGTTGGGAATTAAGGGCTTCTACAAAGTTTATACTGCTGGTTTAACTTAGTACTGCCAAGCTTAACTGGTTAGTACTGCTAGAGTAAAAGTTAGTACTGCTAGTACTAACTTAATACTGCTGAAGAGATCTTAATACTGCTGAAGACTTAAGACTGCCAGAAGAAGATAATGACTGCATGAAGATAAAGACGTGTGAAGAGATATGTATGGACTTATTCAAAGTGTATATCTTAAAAAGTTAGAAAGATATGTATATGATTAGAATTATAGAAGATCTTGAGTATCTTCAAAGATTTGTAGTTATCTTGTAAAGGACTCCTTGGTGTATAAAATGAGATCCTAGGTTTTGGTTATTGTAATCTTATTCATAGAGTTGCATACATAGCTTCAAGGTTGTAAACCCTAGTAATAGACAGAGTACTCGTATTATTCATCATAATAATATTGAAGCTTTTTGATTATATCATTGTTCATTCAAGTTTACTGTTTTATTGATATTTCTTCTAAGTATTAAAGAGTAGATTCCGCATACTCTTTAGTATTCACAAAGTTTCTAACATTGTTGTTTTAGATTTATCCAAAGTAACATAATCTTTACAAGCTAAAGAATAGATCTTGAGTTGGGAACAACACATGCTTCGTGATCTTGATCTTGAGCCTTTGTCTTTTGACTTTGAGTTCTTGAGATATTAATCTTGCATCATCTCATTGACTTGAATCAACTTGAGTTGACTTTCTTGATCATCTTATGCTCTTAAACATCATGCTTATACTTGTTACATTCTTGTTTGACTTATATGATCAGGTATATTCAAAGAATCTCCTTGACAGGGTTTCCAGCTTAAAGCATAGGATCTTCTAACACATATGTATTAGATTCACCATGGTTGCTTGTTCTCATTACGGGAACGTCTCAAAGCAGACAACACGGTAAGAGTGAATCAGATAGTTACTATCTTTCTGATTAAGTCATCAATTCATTTACTAGACCAAAATCGATATCCAGTTATCACAAGCTTGATTCATATAGAATCTTACAAGTCACCTACCAAGAGCTTGTTTGATGTTGGCTCAAGCAGGATTTCCATCTTCACTGTGAATACTTGAATATCACTCGGATGTTCTGGCAAGATCTCAAGGATAATGCGTAGGACTCTTTGTTACATCTTGTGAACTTTATGGTGTTCAACAAGTGTATTTTGACATTGTGTCCTAATGAGATTTATAATTTGATCTGTCTTGGCTCTAGACTCGATTTGTGCACTTTGTTTTTAGTAATCAGAGGCTGGAGCAGACTGCCACCTATTTAATATCAACAATCTCGAAGTGAGATATCAATAGATAACGTGTGTATCTCCGTGACAAATGAGACAAGTTTCTTTTGAGAGAAACTCAAATGGCTGGGAAGGGTTGTGCATTGCATCACTGGGTCCATGATGTCTTTCTTCAATACCAACAATCATCTTTGTGATTTTGATAGATTATGTATTGACCCGGTTTCTGCCTATGTTATGTGGAGGGCTACTTTGTTTTCACCCTTTATCCATACATATCCTTTTAATTCTTCAACCCCTTCAATGCTTACCAAGACGTCATCGCTAACACCTTGTTGTGATTGTTCCAGTGTTAGCTCAATCTTAGTCGGCATTTTTCCCTTATTCTTATTCATCTCCAATCATACCTAAGGACTTCGAATTCTATCTATGGAATGTCCTTGGGTAGATCCCTCCGGTTCTGGTTGGATCATAGGACTTATACCTAACCTTAACCACCTTATGACTTCATCGACGTCGTGAGATTAATTGGTTGTTGGGTATAGAAATCGAACCATAAAACCATTGATACATACATTTTGAAATACTCCCCCTACACATGTGCTCCGAGATTCGAAATTGTTTTGCACATGAAGGAAAGAGTTGCACTTAGAGTCTTAAAGATCACATTCTTCTATATCACATTTTAATCACATTTTCTCCCCTTATTTAAAATAATAAATCTCTTAGTATTTGAAATTACAATTGATTAAAATTTATGACATGAAAAATTCCATGGGGAGAAAAATTATACCATGATATTGCATGAATTTATTTTTCGGATAGCTCCCCTTCAACATAGTATGCGGGATACCACTAATTTTTAAAACTTGACATTACAAGGAAAAAATGATATGACACCACAAATATGTTAAAGACGGAGTGGGATGCCTTAGTGAACAATGTATGTTATTAATTGACATTATTATTTCCACATTTTAATTTCACGAAATATTTTTGGATACATAAAATTGACATTTATGAGATGTACCCAAAACATTAAAAGGCTTTTGGTTTTAAAATCTCCCTCTCAAAAATTGATTCACATAAAATGACGTTGTAAGTACCATAATTTTTTAAACATATTTAAGGAAGGGAGTGTTGAACACACAATTTTAACAAATACCACTTTTTATGGAAAAATACCACAAATTATATTGTAGACAATTTGACATTGAAAGTTCTTTTTGAAAAATTATGTTCAACGGTTTTAAAAACCATGATAGAAGACTTCTCTTCTATTTGTAGAGTAAGTGCACTGAAGCGTACACTCCCCTATTACATTCGGGTCCGAGTTATGCACTGAAATGTACATAAGTCATTGTGAGAAAATTTAGAAATGACATGTTTTGAAAGCATTTGAAACTCTTGTTCGAACTTCATTTACACGCCCGTGTCGATGTTAATCAACATTTCTAGGTACGTAAATGTTATCGATTCCAAGAGACATGTCGAGAAGATTCTTTTTGGTATTTTTGAAATTTTTTGATTTTATATTTTGTTTTTCTAGATTTTATATTTTTGTATTTTCTTTTTGTTGGTTTTATATTTTTGTATTTTCTTTTTCAAAAATATTTATAAATCAAAATAAAGAGAAAAATAAAAATATTTACAAATTCGATGTTTGATGGATCAAGCAGATTCGTTTGCCAGAACCTCCAGTTCTTCTGGAGTCAAACATCTCATACCGAGTCGTCTGACGAGATACTTAAACCTATCTTCGGGTAAGGCTTTAGTAAACAGGTCAGCTAACTGGTATTCAGTTCCGACAAAGAATAATTCAACAATACCCTTTTCAACCTGTTCCTTTATGAAGTGATATCTGACATCGATGTGTTTGGTACGGGAATGCTGGACTGGATTGCATAAGATGACTATGGCTACCTTTGAGTCACAATACATAGGTATTTTATCAAAGTGGAAGACATAATATGTGAGGTGAGTTCTCAACCATAGAACTTGAGCGTAGCACGCAAATAAAAACACATACTCGGCTTCTGCTGAAGATATTGTAGTGCAGCCTTGCTTCTTGGACGACCAGCTGACTAACTTGTTACCACCTAGAAATTGTATGCCACCAGATGTACTCTTACGTGAATCGAGACAACCCGCGTGATCCGAATCTGAAAAAGCAGTTAGTTCCAAACCGGTGTCAGTATGAAAAAGCAGTTAGTCCCATGTTAATGGTATGTTTAGTCGGTTTCGCTTGATAGCGAGCACAATAACATGTTGCATGTACAATATCTGGTCTACTTGCTGTTAGGTACATGTGTGCTCCGACCATACTATGATATTTCGTTTAGTCGACCGGAGTACCACTCAAGCCAGCATCTAGGTGTTTCGTAGCCATTGGAGTACCAATGCTATCACATGAGGTCATACCATGCTTTTTAAGTATCTCGTGAGCATACTTAGCTTGGTTTATAAAGATACTATGAGAGGATCGGCGGATCTGAATTCCTAAAAAGAATTCCAGCTCCCTTATCATATACATTTCAAACTTGCTGTGCATTAGTTTTTCAAACCTTTTTGAAAGTTTTGGGTTCGTAGAACCAAAAATAATGTCATCAACGTAAATTTGCACAAGCAATATGTCTTCCCCATGTTTAGTAATGAACAGAGTTGGATCAATAGAACATTTTGAGAATCCTTTAGATACCAGGAAGTTTGAGAGTTCATCATACCACACTCTTGGTGCTTGTTTGAGTCCATATAATGCCTTCTTTAGACAGTAGACTTGGTCAGGATAATATTGGCCTACAAATCCATCTGGTTGGTTTACGTATACTTCTTCCTTCAGATGTTCGTAAAGAAATATTGTTTTAACGTCCATCTGGTATATTGGAAATGATTTGAGTACAGCATACGCAATGAATAATCGGATAGCTTCCAACCGAGCAACTGGTGCAAATGACTCTTTGAAATCAATTCCTTCATTTTGAGCATATCCCTTAGCTACACGATGAGATTTGTTGCGAATAACAGTATTCTTCGCATCGCGTTTATTTTTCCATATCCACTTCATGTTAATGACATTTTTGCAAAGTGGTCTGTCGACTAATTCCTATACATCTAATCAATCAAACTGGTGAAGTTCTTCCTGCATTGTTTCAATCCATGCAGAATCAGCCATGGCTTCTTTGATGTTCTTCGGTTCGGTTCGGTTCGATTCATAGTGAGTACGAACATACACATCTTGCCATCTGTTTCTAGCTGGCGTCTTGTTCTAATTGATTGAGAAGGATTTCCAATGACTTGTTCTAACGAATGATCTTTTGTCCAACGATGTTCAGAAGGATGGTATTGATAGAATGTATGCATGTTTGACAAATCAACATGATGAGATGATGTCTCCCCTCGTTCTTGTACCGGTGTACTAAAGATGTTTATAAATTCATCATCGTTAACTTGTGCATATTCTTTATTGGTTTCTACTTGAATAATGTTCTCATTGGCAGTGACAGTTGGTACTTGAGTTGGTGCTTGATTTGTAGTTTGAGGTGTTGTTTGAATGTTCAATGGAGGTACATCTGCAACAACGGTTGTTGTAGAAGATTGAGTTGTGTTATGATGTTGACGTTTATCAGGAGCATCAGCAGCATGTACAGCGGAAGACTTTGAGACAACTGGAGTAGTTCCATTGAGTAATTCATCAAACATCAGACTAAATAGCAGATCCAGCTCATTTGACGTTGTTATTATCTCAGCTGCTTATGGAACATTTTCTTGACTTTGGGGACCGGGACTTAAACTGTCATGTTCAAGTACCGTTGTCGGACATTGTGGAACGGGGTCAGAACTGACATTATCTGGCGCCATCTGAGGTAATTCATCAAAGTTAACATGAATTGTTTCAACTATCACTCTTGTTCTCTTGTTAAATACCCTGTAAGCTCTTGACTGAGTAGAATACCCTACAAAAATACATGCATCACCTTTTTCCTTCATTTTATCAAGATTTTCTCCATCTTTCATGATGTAGCAAAGAGAGCCAAAAATGTAAAAGAACTTAACAGACAGTTTTCGGCCGTTGATGATGTGGTAAGGTGTTTTCTCGTGTCGAGGAATTACAAGTGAACGATTTTGAGTAAAACATGTGGTTGCAATTGCTTCAGCCCAAAAGAACAAAGGAACTTTAGCGACACTTAGCATTGTTCGAGCAACCTCAACAAGAGTACGGTTCCGTCTTTCGACAACGCCGTTTTGTTCAGGTGTTTGAGCAGTTGACCTTTCGTGTCTTATACCTTCTTTTGCAAAGTATGCATGAAGAGTTTTATTCAAAAATTCCGTGCCTTTATTAGTTCGAACTGTTCTAACTTGAGCATGAAGTCCTCTTTGTACAAGTGTGAGGAAATCAATGAGAACTTCAGGTGTTTCATCTTTGGACCTCAAGAAGTGAGTCCAAGTGTATCTGGAGTAGTCATCCACAATTACAAGAACATATTTCTTTCCATTAATACTTTCTACCTGTATGGGACCACATAAGTCCATGTGTAGATATTGTAACCGTCTTTTGGAACTCGGGGTAGTCTTTGTGTGAAAAGACTTTCTTTTGACTTTCCCCAATTCACAAGAAGAACAAAGATGATCTTTGACGAATTTCAATTTTGGAAGGCATGTCACAATATTATTCTTTGAAAGCAAGTTGATGGTGTTGAAGTTTAGATGTGAGAGACGATGATGCCATAACCATGCTTGTGACGATGTAGCTTTAGGCATTAAGCAAATTGGATTGGGAGTGGATGTTTCTTGAAGAGTGATGGAATACAGATCTGTTCCACGAGAACCTGTAAGAAGATCATTTCCCTTCAAATCACGGATGTAACATGTAGACTTCCAAAAAGTAACTTCTAAATCCGCATCGCAGAATTGACCAATAAACCCTTTTGATAGTTATAGTTCCTTGAACCAGATCACCGTACCCATAAATTTCTCCACAAAATTACTTAGGAGCTTGAGATTTCCCGTCGTGTTCTTTGAGCACCCAGAGTCGACGATGAATAGAATTATCTCTACGAGCTGCAAAAGAATTAGAAGACAATGGAGTATTTGATAGAGTGGAACACCTAGGAGTCATAGGTTCCAAAATATGAGCAGTTCTAGTTGCATTTCCTATAGGCATACTAACATTTGGGTTGACATTTCCTATTAGGGACTTAGGTTTCCATTTGTATCCAGATAGTGTAAACTTAGGGTACCACCAACTGCATGTCTTACTAACTTGCTCATATAGCTCCCTAATTATGCTTCTATTTTTCTTGACAGTGGATTCTGTGGCAACTGTTTTCTTATGGGATGTTGCAACAGATTGGTTCGCATTTTGCTTTAGTTCTCTAGTACTAATAGGCACAACAATTGGCTGTCTAGTCCTAGAATTTACGCCATTAATATAATGAAGAACACACATATCATGATTGTCATTTAGCACACATTTTCCACAAGTAACACAAACAAAGTTTACATTCGAGTTCTTAGCATTCAAACTGTCATTACACGTAGTTACAAACATTTTATTATTTGAAAACTTAAAATTCCAATGGTGGTCTTCTACTTCTTGCTTCTTCCCTTGACTATTGTTAGGCATGACTCTATCTTCTATTCGATTGCTCTGAAGCTGTGGTCTGCTAACACTAGTAATGGGAATTACTCCTGTAGAAAAGGACACGCATTTGTTAGTTTTCCTAATGTCTTGATGCAACTGTGATGTTCTAGTTTAATTGGGATTTGTGTGCACTTTATACATTCTTGGAGCAATCACATTTGTGTTGTTTAAAATTAACTTCACATGCTTAGGCAAAATCTGTGCAGTGACTGGTTTTGAAAAATTATTGGACACATTATTTTTTGTAACTAACGTTGACTTTGAAAAATTTGTCTTAGCAAGAGAATTTGAAAAAATAGCCGGTTTACCTAAAACTGATTGTCTTTGACTTTTAAAAGCATTCGGTTATCAAATAACCGATGATTTTTCAAACTTAGTTTCCACAGATTTTCCTTTCATTTTTTCAATGAGTTTCTTCAACTCAATTATTGTAATGCCTTTGTCTTGTAATTCCGCTTTCAAGTCTTGAATTTCAAAATATTGTTCACGTTCTTTCATAAATACGTTTGATTGAGTTTCTTTGAGAGATTTATCATTTTTTATCTGTTCTTTACAATGTTGTAAAGCAAGTTCAAGATTAATTGCATGTTTATGAAGTGCTTCAAAACTCTTTGACATTGGTATACTTTTTGAAAGCTCTTTTTCAAGACGTTCACATTTGACAACTTGGTCCAAATAATCACATTGTAAATCAGTAAATTCATCGAGAGTAGTATACACACCAAGTATAGTATTCATGTGATCAGTATAGTAATATTTATGTGAAAGTCGATCTATTTATTTAAAAACTGTGTTTTTTGAGTTTCTAGTTGAGATTTGAGAGTGTCTACTTCATGTTCAAGAGAATTAAAGTATCTCAAATCAGCAACCATTTCCTCTTTCAGACACAAGTTAAATTTTTCTAAATTAGCATTTATTCTTAGAATTTGGGGACAAAAATTTCCTTCGATTGTGTTTTGAATGAATGGATCTATGTGACCAAAATATGTTCTTTTAGCGATTGTTTGTTTGCAACGTTCCACTCCATCAAAAATCGTGTCAACACTTTTTTTAATTTTGAAAAGTTCTTTAGAGCTTTTACACTTTTGATCCCACAAAATGGATTCATCCATTCGTTTTTCTAACAAAGTTGTTTGTTTATTAAAATACTCTTAGGAATTTTCATTCTTAGCAGATGTATGACTCATTTTTTACTCTTTTGAAAAATGTTGTTGTTCAGGCGACTTTTCACGTTGTGGAACGAACAAATCATAAAGAATATTCAACTGGTCATAATCAAAAGGTCTGATTAAATCGCTTAATTTTGATCGACTTTCTTTTGCAAGATGAATCGTTTCGTCAGATTCAGGGGCTAACATTAAAGTAAGATTATCATTATAGCAACCTATATCATACAGAAGAGGATTCGCTCTTTGACCTTTCTTGAGGAACTCAGGTGTGGCAAAACTCGTTTTACAATTACGATTAAGCATATTTATTGTTTGAATTGATTGACCAGTTTTATATACAATATCATCCAAAATCTCTATTTTATTTTCCAAAGCAATGACTTTTTCAAGTTCTTTTTCTTCACGAGTTTTGTAGACCTTCATTTGATCCTCTTTTTGTTGTGACATAACGGAGATGGTTTCTTGATTTCATATCAGAAATCTTTTGATTCAAATCATTTATTTGATAAGAATAATTATTAATTGACTTTTAAGATTCTGTTTTGTAT
Source organism: Tanacetum coccineum (assembly GCA_026074375.1). Classification (NCBI taxonomy): domain Eukaryota; kingdom Viridiplantae; phylum Streptophyta; class Magnoliopsida; order Asterales; family Asteraceae; genus Tanacetum; species Tanacetum coccineum. The sequence goes on from BQNB010109958.1 coordinate 10,003, forward strand.
GATATTAATTTTGTTTTTGCTTTTGCACAGTCAAGTTCCACCTTCGACATATAATTCACATCATGACGCTTTTCAAGTTCATCTTGGAACTTTTTAAGATCTTTAAACATTAATTGATTTGTCTTTGACAGCTCATTGTTTTCTTCTTTGAAATGATTATTTAATGATTCTAAACTTTTGTTTTTGTTTTTAAAATCCTCAATTTCAATTTTCAATTTATCAACTAAAGCCTTTTTTGATGATTCCAAAAATTTGTTACGGTTTTTGCTGTCATCAATTTCACATTTTAGTTTTTCAATTAAAGAAGCAAGCAAATCACGTTCTTTAGCAAGATCATCATCATCATCCTGGTCAACCGTTTGTTCGTTATTACTCATATCCAGTGAATCAATAGTGATGTTTTTATCACCTTGTTCCTCCAGATATGTGTCATTAACAGATTCAGGTTGCTTAGGGTGTTCGCCATTATTAGAAAACACATTATATTGATCATCATCATTTTGTACCTCTTGCAACGGATCAGAATTAAAGATGGGTCCAGAATTGTCAGCGGCATCTGGAGAAACTTCTTGAATCTATGCCATGTACATATAATGTGCTTCCAATCCCTGATCGTCAGATTCGTCATCAGTGTCATCCTTCCAATCAACTTGTTTTGCATTCAACTGAACTCCAGCTTCCTCTTGCTTACACAATAGCATCTTTTCCTTGTGATAACCTGCATCCTTTGCTCATTTTGGTTTCTGACATTCCCTTGATACATGCCCAAATTCCTTGCAGTTATAGCACTGAATCCTAGACTTTTGCACTACCTGAGTACCTACATTCTCTCTAGCCCCAACAACATTAACTACTCTCTGATTACCATACCCAGTTCCACTGTTGATTCTTGGATAATTGTCTTGATTAGATCTACTGGTGTTTGATGAAGTTCTAAGGTTGTTGTTGGTAGGTTTGTAGATTTTATTGAATGATAGAGAAATTAAAGCCATAAGTTTATCAATCTCCTTCTCCTTTGACATTTCATCATCATCAGCAACCATAGCAGGTTCTTGATCATAAGTAGGTGTAGAAGAGATGATAATTACTTTACCTCTGTTTATGGTAGCAGCTGGTTGTGATCTGGTTGAGGAATTGTTAGTGTAGTGAGTAGGATGGTTTTGAGGATGGTAAACTAGTTGTTTGAGCAACAAGTACAAGTGGATTAGCAGTACGTGCTAGTCTTTTAGCTCTTATCTCGTTGACTTCAGTCTGATGTTGCTTCAAAATGTCATAAAGTTTGTGATAGGAGACAGTCTTAAGCTTTTGGCTCTGCTTAACAAGTGTCACAAACCTTTGCCATTCTGGTTGTAGTTGAAGTAAGAACTGAACATTTACTTGATGATTTGTAACATCACACTGATTCCTGACAAGCTCATTCATCATCTTGTAGAACCTTGAGTAATACGATTCAAGTGATTCACCATCCCGTGATGTGAATTTTCCAAACTCCCAATATAAATTGGTTTCAAGATCTTGAAAATTGATTGATTTACCTTGTTTCAACCTTTCAATTGCTTTCCACATTTCACATGCATTAGGACAAGCATCAACTGTGGAGTATATATCGTTATCTATCCCTGTGAGAATTATCTGAACAGCTTCAGCTTCATCATTCAGTTGATCCTGTATGTCTTGTGAAACATTCTTATAGTTCTCCATGTACCCTTTTGTAGTTGTTTCAGAACTACCTTCAGTAACTGGAATAGTCTTCTCAGTCAATTTGAACTTGTATGGTGGATTCTGGAGACAGTAGTGGATGAGGTCATTGTTAGGTTTGGTGTCGATGTATCTCTTGATTCTAGATTTCCACAAAATGTAATTACTCGGTGCTAACATTGGTGGACGGTCTTTACCACCTGCTTCCATGATAGCATTGTGAAGAGCATTTGATGTTTGAGTTTGCATTGTGTTATTGGTATTTGACATTTTGCTGAAGTTGTGGATGGATATCGGATCTTAAGTGTTATGAAGTGTTGATTAGATTATGGTTTTAAATAAATTTAATTAACTTCCACAGGATTTTACAACTTTATGATTAACCGAGAAGAAAAGTTACTTGTCGGGATTTTACAAAATTAATAGAAAAACCGTAAAAGAAGAATTGATTTGAAGTTAAGGTTTGATGTTTAATTAATTAATTAACGTTTTAAGTCCAAAGTTCACGGTTAATTAATGTCCAAAGTCCAAGTTCCAAAGTAGTCCAAGTTTGAAATACAAGTTACTAAAACAGTGAGTTAAACCGCTGGAACAGTAGTCAAATCGTTGGCTTAAACTGTCACTAAATTGTTGCCTTAGAAACGAACAAATCGCTGTAAAATATGCACCAAACCGCTGGCACAAAAATAAGCAAACCACTACCTTGACAAATTAATCAAATCGATGTCAAAATATCGCAAACCGCTGGCTCATAATCACTAAACCTCTATGAATATCAAACCGCTAGCATAGGGCAAACCGCTGGCTAAAATGACTTACCAAACCGCTGGCTATTTTCAATAAACCACTGCCTAATTAAATTGTTCTCGGTAAACCGCTACTAAGACTGTTTTATTAAGTTGTTGGTTGCCATTTGTTGTATGTGTAACTCACCAAACTCTTCCTTCTCAATCTAATATTCTTCCATTTCCTTTCTATCCTTTCTTCTTTCATATTTCGTCCTATGTGCGAATTTGGTATTGCTTATTATGTTGTGTATGGATTAACTAGTGGGATAACAAGTGGTATCAGAGCCTAGGAGGAATTCGTGTGTGTGGTTTGCTTATTTCATGGTGTTCCTGGTTGTTTGACTTATTTCAAAGCTTATTTATAAGCTACAAGCCCACGACTTGTTCTTAGATTGGCTTATTTGATAAAAAGCTTCAATCTTTTCATTTCTACTAGTTTTTAGTCTCGTGTTTATTTGAATTCGTGGCTTATTTTATTTGAAACTAGCTTATTTCAAGCTTATAAGGTCGCGGCTTAGTTGCTTATTTAAGGGTTCTTTTGCTTAGTTAATGTGAACAAGCATTGTACTTTCCTTGTTTCTACATGTCTTAGCTTAACTCTTGAATTTTGTGGCTTATTTTCATGGTCAAATAGCTTATTTTGTAAATTTCGAGCTTATTTTATGTCTTAGTTTTCATGGTAGCGGTTTGTAGTGGATTAGGATAAGAATCATACCATAGTTTGTTTTTTAGTCGAGTTATTGCAAGAAAACAAAAAGAGGTACAGGTAGCGGTTTGACAGTGGTCCCTTTTATCTGGCAGCGGTTTGTCCTCTTATGCAGCGGTTTGGCATGTTTATTGGTGGCAGTTTGATATTTTTATTGATGGCGGTTTGTTAAAAACCGTAGTGGTTTGATACAGGGTAATGGCGGTTTATTACTTTTCTTGGCCTATCTAAACAAACCTCTGCCAAATTCAAAACTTGGTAGCGGTTTGGTAAGAATAGCAGTGATTTACCGTCTCATACCCAAGCAGCGGTTTGCATTTTGAATCTCCCAACGGTTTGTTTGCAAAGGGCAGCGGTTTGGTACTTAATCAGGCAGCGGTTTGTCCTATATATTTTGCAGCGGTTTAACCTCCCTGGAAGCAGTTTAGTAATCTTAAAAGGTAGCGGTTTGGTTATTTATTTTAGCCAGCGGTTTGTCAGCTAAGGCAGCGGTTTCTCTTAAGGTTTAGACAGTGGTTTGCCATAGTTTGCCAGCGGTTTGACTGAGTTCAATCCAGCGGTTTGCCAATATTTTAGTAGTGGTTTGCTATAGCCAGCGGTTTGAAACATGGCAGTGGTTTGTCTGCTCTCATAGCGGTTTATCACATTGAAAAATCCTTGTAAAGTCGATCTGCGCATCAGGTGGGCATGTGACCGACTTTGGGCATATGACCGAATTTGGGAATCTAATAATCAAAACAAGAACACCAAAGCAAACACAACACTTAATCCTAAAATGATCATTAAAGATTTACTTAAACGTCAAAACGGCTATAGATTTGGACCTTATTTGAGATTGAAGTGGAATTCACGAAGGCGTCTACTTATTTCATCATCGAGACTTCCTTCTACTTTCTACCCCTTTTCTTCAAACCTAATCTATCGATGAATGACTTGCTTGAATGTATACGGTTTATGATTGAGACTTGGATTATCTAGTTATACCCGATGTAAGGAGTTACATTGTAGTACTCACGGGTTATAGCTATCACTTAAAGGAGTTACATTGTAGTGCTGTGTCACACGCAGATGCAGATTTGGATGTTCAAGAGGTGTTGTACTACTTATACTTTTGATGTTGGGTATAGGGTACTTAGAGGCTTTCTTCTGCACCGTTCTTCAATCAACAACAGTGCAAGCTTAAGTAACAAATTTGGGGGATTTTACTTCATTTTCAAGTTTGGTATATCAGGTTTACTTCACAATGTGGTCACAGCAATAGCCGATAGAATACGAGGTTGGTAAGTTAGCCAGAGAGTATAAGGTTAAGATGTAATCAGTAATTCTCATGGGATATTTGAAACTACAAGAACGTCAACGGTACTTCAAATTCTAAGCAAAATCTTTCAAAGTTCTTCAATGTCTTTCATAACTTTTCAAGATTGTTGCTTATGACAAGAACTTCTCGAGTATATGGTCGTACACCTCAATGATTCTTTCGAGAGTTCGAAACCATCATGGGGCAATACGTGTACTTTGATACTTTGATGTAATCAGGTCAACCTCCAGGGGGAAGTAGTGTATACTACTTTAGTTAGTATGGTTTGTGTGAAGTATTCTACACATGTAAGAAGATTTGTTGCTGATTTCTTGCATGTTCCCCCAAACAAATATTCACCAAGACCAAATGTGATGATACAACATAAAAGCAGTATTAGTTGATGTAAGATGTACACATGTGAAGGATGACTCCTTAAATGTCAATTCCTCACACTCGGGATTAGTTGACTTTGGTGTAGCAATTCACATCAGCACTATCCTAGAGGAAGAAAAGTGCATTTCTGGGTCTTAATTGATTTGGTGTTATGGTTTCAACTTCGCTAAAAGGGATAAAGTGTGTACTTTATAATCTGCTCAAGATACAGATGTTGGTTTGGGGGGAAGCTGATTCAGAAACTTCGCCAAAAAGGATGTTGGGGTTAAAAGACTTCATGATTATCTTGAAGTTACTGCTGCTAAGGTTTGTGTTACTGATGCTAAGCTAAAGTTAGTGTTGTTCATTAACTCTAATGAAAAATATGCTAAGTAGTTAGTACTGCTAGTTCATAGTTACTATTGCTAGTGTAACATAGTACGACTAGTGTATATTAGTACTACTAGTTACTACTGCTAGTATATGTTAGTACTGCTGGTAAAGATTGAAGAAAATATTCTAAGTAGTTACTACTGCTTGTACACATTTAATGTTGTTGGTGTATAAGTTACTACTGTTGGTGCTAAGTTAATGCTGCTAGTACAAAAGTTACAACTGCTCAAAGATTAAGACTGCTGAAAGAGTTTCTATTGTCAAAAGAGAATGGATAAAGACAAAAGAAAGGATAAAGATTGAATAGAGATCAAGATTACTTATGTGATAAGTATGAGTTATTTATAGAATAGATCATAGTGAATATTCTATGTTTTAGGAATATATTGTAAATCAACTAGGACTCCTTGGTGTATAAAAGGAGGTCCTTAGGCATAGAGTTTGCTATCTAGAAATCTTTTGATTTGATAGAGTTATAGCTTCAAGGTTTTGTAACCCTAATACTAGTTAGAGTATTCATATTAATATATTAAAGCTTTGTTTGTTAATCTGTATGTTCATTAGAATTACTGTTCTATTGTATATTCTTCTTATTGATAAAAGATTAGATTTTGCATAGTCTTTGATATATTTTATAAATTTTCTACCATAGTTGTGTAGGATTTACCTTGCATGACTAAACCTTACACAAGCTAAGGAATTCAAGATCTATTCAAGTGGAATCAACAAGTGGTATCAGAGCGTGTTGAGAAGCTTTGAATAAGAAGAAACTGCTTTTACATACAAGGTTTGTTTGTTACAAATTGATGGATCAAGACTCAGCACATATGGTGGCTGCTTCAAAAGTGCCTATGCTTAAACCAGGTGAGTATGAGTTTTGGAGGATGAGGATGTAATAGTACATCCAGATGATTGATTATTCTCTATGAGAAGTCATAGAGAATGGTAATGCACCTCTAATAACAAAAGTTGTTGAAGGTGTTGAGACTACAATTGCTCCTACAACTGCTGAAGAAAAGGCACAAAGGAGGTTAGAGTTAAAGGCAAGAAGCACTTTATTGATGGGCATCCCTAATGAACATCAATTAAAGTTTAACTCCATCAAAGATGCCAAGTTATTCCTGTAGGCTGTTGAGAAGAGGTTTGGAGGGAATGCTGCTACTAAAAAGACTTAGAGGAATCTTCTAAAGCAGCAGTATGAAAATTTTACTGCATCTAGCTCAGAGGTGTTAGATCAAACCTTTGATAGGATTAAAAAGCTTACCAGTCAGTTAGAGATTCATGGTGAAAGTATCTCACAAGAATATGTGAATCAGAAGTTCTTAAGAAGTCTGTCACTAGAATGGAACACACATACCATTGTGTGGAGGAACAAGCCTGAGATAGATACATTAAGCCTAGATGATCTTTACAACAACCTGAAGATCTATGAACCAGAGGTTAAAGGAACATCAAGCTCAAGCACAAACACATAAAACGTAGCCTTTGTATCCTCAAATAGCACCAGCAGTACAAATGAAGCAGTTAATACTACTCATAGTGCTACAACTGCTAGCACTCAAGCTACTGCTGTTAACTCAATAAAAATTGACAACTTGAGTGATGCTTTCCTCTGTGCTTTCTTTGCAAGTCAACCAAACAGTCCACAACTTAACAATGAGGACTTGCAACAAATTAATCCCAATGATTTAGAAGAGCTGGATTTAAGGTGGCAGATGGCTATGCTAACAATGAGGGCAATGAGATTCTTGAAGAACACTAGAAGGAAGTTTTCTGTGAATGGTACTAATACCATTAGGTTTGATAAGTCTAAGGTGGAGTGTTACAACTGCCACAAAAGGGGACACTTTGCAAGGGAGTACAGGGCTCTAAGGAACCAAGAAAACAGGAATAAGGAGAACACAAGAAGGGTTGTGCCAGTAGAGACAACTACTTCTAATGCTTTGGTGTCCTGTGATGTTTCTGGTTATGATTGGAGTGATCAAGCAGAAGAAGGTCCAACTAACTTTGCACTCATGGATTACTCTTCTACAAGTTCTAACTCTGAGGTATCTATTGATTCAAACTGTTTATCATCTTGTTTGGAAAATGTTAAAATTCTTAAAGAACAAAATGAACAACTGTTAAAAGACTTAAGGACATCTAAGTTAAATGCTATTGCTTATAAAACAGGTTTAGAGTCTGTAGAAGCAAGACTACTAGTTTATAAGAAAAATGAGTCTGTTTATGAGGATGATATCAATGTCTTAAAATGTGAGATTCATTTAAGAGAAGTAGCCATTATAGAGCTTAGAAGGAAGTTAGAACTGGCTCAAAAACAAAAAGATGAAATTTAGCTAACAGTATAAAATTTTGAGAATTCATCTAAAAACTTAAGCAAACTAATAGATTGTCAGATAGTTGATAAGTGCTAAACATTTTTAGGATATAATACTGTTCCACCTCCCTATACAGGAAACTTTATGCCTCCAAAACATGATTTGTCATTCTCTGGTTTAGAAGAGTTTACAAGTGAGCCTATAGTTATTAAGCCTGTAGCTAAGAACAATAAAGCTAAGGCTAGTGAAGCAAAGCCTAAAGCAATTAGAAAGAATAATGGTGCTCCAATTATTGAGGATTGGGTGACTCATAATGAGGAAGATGATGTGCCTCAGGCTAAGATTGAAAAGAAAACATTTAAGCCTAGTTTTGCTAAGATAGAGTTTGTCAAACCTAAACAGCAAGAAAAGACTGCTAGGAAAACTGTCAATCATGTTGAGCAAAATAGGCAAAACATTCATACTCCTAGAGGCAATCAAAGAAACTAGAATAATATGATGTCTCAAAGATTAGGAGTTAATTTTGAGATGTTTAATAAAGCTTGTTATATTTGTGGAAGTTTTGATCACTTGCAGGTAGATTGTAAAAAGGTGAATAAAAAATAGTTTCAAAATACAAAACCTATTTGGAATAGTGCTCAAAGGGTGAATCATCAAAACTTTGCTAAAAAGATTCACCCCTGTGTTAAAAAGAACATAGTTCCAAGAGCAGTACTAATGAAGTCTAGTTTAGTATCAGTTAATACTGCTAGACAAGTTAATGCTGCCCACACAAAAACAACAGTGAATGCTGCCAGACCAATGTCATATCTTTCTAAAACATCACATTCAACTGTTAAGAGGCCCATTCATAAGAATACAACATTTAAAAATAGTAATTTTAATCAGAGGGTTAATACTGTTAAGGATAAAAATGTTAATACTGTTAGGCCAAAAGCAGTAGTTAATGTTGCTAGGCCAAAAGCAGTAGTTAATGATAGAACTCCTCACAAAATGGGTAGCTGAGAGGAAAAATAGAACACTAATTGAGGCTGCTAGGATAATGCTAGCTGATTCTAAGCTACCTAATACTTTTTAGGATAAAGCAGTTAATACTGCTTGCTATGTGCAAAATAGGGTATTAGTAACTAAGCCTCATAACAATACCCCTTATGAACTTTTTCTTGGTAGAAAACCAGCTATAGGCTTTATGAGACCGTTTGGGTGTCCTATTACAATTCTCAATACCATAGATCACTTAGGCAAGTTTGATGGTAAGGCCGATGAAGGATTCTTTAATGGGTACTCAATCAATTGTAAAGCATTTAGAGTATTCAACAGTAGAACTAGGATAGTTGAAGAGAAGCTGCATGTCCAGTTTAGTGAGAATATACCTAATATTACAGGAAGTAGACCAAATTGGCTTTTTGATATTGATGCACTAACAAAGTCAATGAATTATAAGCCAATTGTTTTAGGAAATCAGTTTAATGGTAATGCAGGTACAAAAGCATGTGATGATGCAGGTAAAGATAGAATGGAGACAGTACCTGGCAAAGATTATATTCTGCTACCATTGTGGACTGCTGATCCACCATTCTCTTAAAGTTCAAAGAGTTCTCCTGATGCTGGATTCAAACCTTCAGGAGATGATGAAAAGAAGGTTACTAAAGAACCAGGAGAAGAAGGTGGTGATTCAAGTAAAGATAGTGAAAGTAATGATCAAGAGAAGGAGGATAATGTTAACAACACTAACACTGTTAATGCTGCTAGCACAAATGAAGTTAATGCTGTTGGTGCAAAAACAAGCATTGAACTTCTAGATGATCCAAATATGCCTGAATTGGAAGATATTGTTTATTCAGATGATGATGAAGATGTTGGTGCAGAGGCTGACATGAACAATTTGGATGCATTTATGCCTGTCAGTCCTATTCCAACTACAAGAGTACACAAAGATCATCCAGTTGAACAAATTATTGGAGACTTGAATTCAGCACCTCAAACAAGAAGAATGACAAAGAATTTGGAAGAACATGGTTTGTTTAGTTCAGTTCAGCAAAGAACAAACCATAAAGACTTTCAAAATTGCTTGTTTGCTTGCTTTTTATCACAAGAAGAACCCAAAAAGGTAATTCATGCATTGAAGGATCCAAGCTGGATAGAGGCTATGCAAGAAGAGCTTCTACAATTCAAGCTACAAGAAGTTTGGACTTTAGTGGATTTACCAAATGAAAAAAGAGCTATTGGCACTAAATGGGTCTTCAGGAATAAAAAGGATAAAAGAGGAATTGTGATTAAAAATAAAGCAAGATTGGTTGCTTAATGGTACACTCAAGAAGAAGGGATTGACTATGATGAAGTCTTTGCCTCTGTTGCAAGAATTGAAGCAATTAGGCTATTTTTAGCCTATGCCTCATTTAAAGACAGATGGATGTCAAGAGTGCTTTTCTTTATGTCTGATTAAGAGGAAGGTCTATTGTTTGTCAACACCAAGATTTAAAAGATCCAGACTTCCCTAACAGCGTATACAAAGTAGAATAGGCCACTTTATGGACTGATCCAAGCTCCCAGAGCTCTGGTATGAAATCCTTGTTAACTATTTGTAGCATAATGGGTTTCCAAGAGAGGAAAGATGGACAAGAATTTTGTTATATCAGCGGGGTCAAAAGGTGATTTATCTGTTAGTTTAAGTGTATGTTGTATGATATCATTTTTGGCTCTACAAAGAAGTCATTATGCACTGTGTTGAGAAGATGATGCATAAGAAGTTTCAGATGAGTTATATAGGTGAACTCACATTCTTCTTAGGACTGCAAGTAAAGCAGAAGGAAGATGGGATTTTTATCAGTCAAGAAAAATATGTGACTGAGATTTTGAATAAATTTGGTTTTACTGATGTCAAGACAGCAAGCACACTTATGGAAACACAAAAGCCTTTGCTCAAAGATGAAGATGGTGAAGAAGTGGATGCTCATTTATATAGATCAATGATTGGTTCACTGATGTATTGTTGGATCGATTTACTGAATAGATCTTAACCTTCAGCTTGCAAAGAGTTTGCTCCTTTAGATAATTCTAAAGCAACAATCTTCATGCTGTAAAAAGGATCTTTAGGTACTTAAAAGGTCAACCAAAATTGGGTCTTTAGTATCCAAAAGATTCTCATTTTGATTTGGTAGAATACACTGATAGTGATTATGCAGGAGCAAGTTTGGATAGAAAGTCCACAATAAGAGGTTGTCAATTCCTTGGGTGTAGATTGATATCATGGCAGTGCAAGAAACAGACTGTTGTTGCAAATTCCACAACAGAAGCTGAATATGTAGTTGCTTCAAGTTGCTGTGGACAAGTGCTTTGGATTCAGAATCAATTACTTAATTATGGGTATAATTTCTTGCATACTAAAATCTTTATTGATAATAACAATACTATTTTCATAATTAAAAATCATGTTTTTCATTCAAAAACAAAGCATATAGAGATTAGACATCATTTTATAAGAGATTGCAATGAAAAGAAATTGATTTCAAATGCGGATCAAAAATTCCATTTGACAAGAATGTTTTGATAGTTTACTGACAAATGGTTAAAATCCATACTGACAAGAATGTTGCAGATTTACTTACAAAAGCTTTTGATGTAAGTAGATTTCAATATTTGATTGCTAGTATTGGAATGTTAAATCTCTAAAATCTTTTATCTCTTTATGTTTTTGTAGAGTTTTGTATGAATTAGTACTGTTATTCATGTCATTAAAAGTTTCTGCTGTTAAGTATAATTAGTGCTGCTAGTTATACTTAATACTGCTAAGTTAATGCTGTTAGTTATACTTAATACTGCTGGTATAATTAACATTGTGAAAATTGTGAGAAAAAGAATTGAGAGAGTTGGTGAGAATAAAAACAGAAAGAGAGATGTGTAAAAACAGACAGAGTGATTTGGTGAGTAAAAGAATTGAGAGAAGTTGTGAGTTGAAAAACAGAAAGAGAGTTATGTGAAATAAAAACAGACAGAGAGTTTTGGTGAGAAAAAGAATTGAGAGATGTGGTGAGTTCAAAAATAGAAAGAGGGTTGAATATATTAAAAACAGAGAGTGTTTGGACTGGAATTGAAAGTTAATGCTGCTAGGCATAACTTACTACTGCTGTTGAAAGTTAATGCTGCTAGGCATAACTTACTACTGTTGTTGAAAGTTAATGCTGCTAGGCATAAACTTACTACTGCTGTTGAAAGTTAATGCTGCTAGGCATAACTTACAACTGCTGGTGAACGTTAATGTTGTTGAGGGTATTTTCATAAATACTTCGATTAAGGGTTTCATTCACTCATTTAATCGATTTCATTCAATCATATACTCTCTAATCACAAACCCTAACTCAATTTCATCATTCATCATCAAAACCCATAATGACGACCCTACAGTTTGCTGATACTCATAATTTGGTCGCGTTTTTGTCTAAACCCCCTGAAAGTGAAGGGTTTGAGCAGATAGTAGATTTTCTAAATGTAAACCCTATAAGATATGCACTAACGATCAATCCCACTATCTATACTTCGTGCATTGAACAATTCTGGGCTATTGCCAAGGTGAAAACTGTCAATGGGGAAGTACAGTTACAAGCCCTAGTAGATGGGAAGAAGATAATCGTTACTGAAGCATCTGTTAGACGTGACCTTCAACTGAATGATGAGGAAGGTACGGATTGCTTGCCAAATGTTACCATTTTTGAAGAACAAGGATGGGGTATGAAAAACTTTCATAGAAGCTTACATTCTATAAGGCATTCTTTTTTCCTCAATGGAAATTCCTTATTCATACTATTTTTCAATGCCTAAGTGCTAATACTACTGCATGGAATGAATTTAATAGCACTATGGCTTCTGCAATTATCTGCCTAGCTACAAACCGAAAGTTTAACTTTTCAAAGTACATATTTGAAAGTATGGTGAAGAATTTGGAGAATATGTCTGGTAAATTCTTAATGTATCCAAGATTTGTACAAGTTTCCTTGGAGAAACAATTGGAAGGAATGTAAAATCATAAAAGGATTTATGTTACACCCTCTTATACTAAGAAGATTTTTAGAAA